>ML366918.1:9032-39528 GCA_005239505.1 Nicotiana paniculata | reverse complement strand
AGTTCCGAGATATTGCTGCGATTAATTTCTCAACCATGTGGTTCCTACTCCTAAAAATTAAAACTACCTACACCCGGTTACATTAAAAACCATTCGAAAAGAACCGCGGTCCAAAGAAAAACCAAGGGGGAATTACTACACTACCTAAAACAAAAATCTTTTTGGTATTTTCTATAGACTTACTTCCCTTAAGAAAACTGTCTAGGAGATCCATCGTCGGGAAGAGTTCACCTTTTTCTAAATTTTTTTTAGACCTCAAATAAAAAACATTAACAGAAAAAGCTACAAAGACTTAATAAAAAATTTAAAAAATAACTTACTAACATGAACAACTAAAACTACTAACAATAAAGCACACTAAGCACAACAAATCACAACAAATATGTACAACACCCCACACTTAAATCATGTAATGTCCTCAGTGCATCACATATAGACAAAACAATAAGTAAAGATAAGGTGCAAGAAACTCCCTGATCAAGTAGCGTCGACATCCTCTGACGCTCTCCATTCTTCATCATGTTCATCCTCTCCATTAGTTTTTCTTTCCATGCTCCTTCGAACAAGCGCTTGAATCACTATACGCCTCAACTTTGAACTTATGAATTGGACCCCAAGTTTTGATTCTGCTCTATGATCATGCTACTGGGGTGGTGAAATGAATCTGACTGTCCCAATAAAATAATGTAGTAATCTGCACTTCTTGGCCTTTAGATGAGATGTGTATTCCCGACTTTCTGGCAAGAAAAATTCCAGAATGTAGGAATCTTGTTCCTTACTCCTTGACTCCTCAAGTGGCTCAGACGACTCTATTTCCATATCATCATCCAAACACAATGTGAAAAAATGGTTGGAGTGTGTACCAATGCAATCAACATCCTCAACACTAATGACACTAGATTCAACAAAATACGTATCATCAATGTCCTTGGTTAACTCTAGTATCTTTTCTACCACATTGACATCCTCAAAATCCAGTCTGGCCTTCTCCACTAGCACTTCCTGTACGTCATCATCCATGGGTTCTTTGTTCCTATTAACTAGATAAGGTGGCAGTGGTTTCAGTTCCAACCTGGGTGGTTCTTCAACAGATGGCCTGACCGGCGGGCTCTCTCTTTTCTCTAAGTGTAATGACTCAAACTCGAGAGCCTTCGGCTAGACCCCTTTTTCTTCAAGTGCTAACACCCAACCTGCCAGTTCTTCACCGTTCATATCATCTAGATTTATCAAACATGCAGTCAAAGGGTCCCCAACAGTCAGGGACGCATCATCTTCTTCCAGGATCACGTTCACGGCATCAATAAGAGAGCAGTTGGCGAACTCACTTGGTCACCTCATAGACTTCTGCACGTTGAACGTGATTTCTTCATCATTGAGCCTCATCTTAAGTTCACCAGTCTCACAATCGATGAGGGCTCTACCTATGGCCAAGAATGGCCTTCCCAAGATTATGGGAATTTCCTCATCCACTTTACAATCTAGTATCACAAAATCAACAGGGAACACAAACTTCCCCACTTGCACCAATACATCATCCAGAATGCCTGACGGTCTCTTTACCGTCTTGTCAGCTAGCTGCAATAACATTGAAGTTGGTCTGGCTCTACCAATCCCCAGTCTCTTGTAAATGGCCAGGGGCATGAGATTAATACTGGCCCCCAAATCACATAGAGCTTTGGCAAAAGCTAAGTTGCCAATGGTACAAGTAATTGTAAAGCTCCCTGGGTCAGACAACTTTTCAGCAATATGACGCGTCACCACCACACTACAAGTCTGAGTAAGGGTGACAGTAGCCAGATCTTGGAAGTCAAATTTTCTGGACATCAAGTCCTTCATAATTTTAGCGTAACCAGGCATTTCCTTCACCATATCAATCAATGGGATATTTACCTGTATTTACTTTAGCATGTCCAAGAACTTTTTGTATTGTTCATCCTTTTGGTATTTGGCCAGGCTCTGAGGGAGTGGAGCTGGCGGTCTCTTTTTCCCAGTGATTTGGGACTTTTATTTCTCAGCCACCACCTCAACTACCGGCTCCTGGGCTATCTCCACTTCTTTTTCAGGCTCACTCTGCGTACTGGGTTCTCCTTCAGTGGGTTGCACTGTTACCTTGGTCAAGTTTGTTGAATCATCAAGTTCAATCAGCATGGGTACCAGTGTCTCGGCCTGCCTGCTTTCACGAGCTATCTCCAGTTCCAAGTCTAAGTCTCTGCCATTGCGGAGACTCACTGCCATCAGCTTCCTTGGGCCCTGGTCCGTAGGATTTACCTGAGTATCTGCAGGTAAGGTCCCACGAGGATGATTTTTCACTGCCATAGATATCTGGACCAACTGTACTTCAATATTTTTAATAGCTACATCATGTACATCTACTCTCTCACTAATTTTGGCATTTGACCCAATAACATGCTACATCATAACCTGGAGAACCCATCTTCTTGCCTTCCCCCCTGTTGATGCTGAGGAGGGTAGTATGCTTGTTGTTGATTCTGATGGTTATAACCTCGTGGCTTCTGATATGGTGCTGCATTACTTTGTGGTCTCATGACACCCATTTTCCCACTGTTCTACTATTGGTGAGGTGGTCTATACGGTTGAACTGGCTGACCCCAGTTCTGCCCCCTTGTCTCTAGCTTCCATAATTTGACACATAATTCATGTTTTCTGGATAAGGAGGGTGATCACATTCTGCATTCCACTGATTACCAAATGGTTGACTAATGCAATATGTGCATAATCCCCCATTGTTTGTATCCACGATGTGTACCTGCTGCTTTTGCCCTGATTCCTCCCCCTTCTTAGTTAGTATGCTCATATGTGTTATCAAGGTGGGCACGTTCTCTGCAATGGTATTGGATGGAACGAAGGGCACTGAGTGAACAACAGGAGTAATGGGTGCATTCCTGGTTGTCCACCCTGAATTCTGAGCCATTTTATCAAGCAAGATCTGGCTTTCTCTCCATGTTTTCCTCAAGAATGCTCCACCAGCTGAAGCATCAACATTTGCCTTTACAGTATCAGCCAGACCCATATAAAAACGCTGCCCCAACATCTGCTCCGGAATACCATGGTGTGGATAGATAACCATCATTCCCTTAAATCGTTCCCATGTCTCCTGCAATGTTTCAACTGGTTTCTGTATGAAGCTCAAGATTTCATCAATTTGTTGAGCTTTCTTGTTGGGTGGATGAAATTTGTTCACGAACTGCTTAACTAACTCATCTCATGTGGTAATGGAATTGATGGGGAGTGAGTTTAGTCAAGTCTGGGCTGCTCCAGTCACTGAAAATGGAAACAACAACAGTTTTATTGCCTCCTGAGTGACATTTGGCTGCCTCTGTGTTTTGCAAATTGACAGGAAATTCTTCAAATGCTGTTGGTGGTCTTCGATGTATGACCCTGAGATTAGTCCCTTGTTCCGCAACAAGTGCATCATATTATTTGTAATCTGGATGGACTCGACCTGTATTTGAGGGACCAGTATCGCAGTGCCCAAATTCTCCGCCGTGGGTTGTGCCCGGTCATATAAAGGAGCCTCTGCCCCAATATGTGCAACTAGTTCTACCACATCATCCGCATTGTTGTTCCTGTTGTTTGGATCTTCCATGTCGGGTTCAAGTTGTTCAATTGATGGTTGTTGTTTGCTTTTCCGGTTGGCCCGATTTAGGGCCTTGAAAAATTTCTCGGGGTCTGATAAGGCTTCAAGTACTTCACCATTTCTCGATGAGTTTCTAGGCATGCACCTGTACAACCAAGTTAGCAAACGTTAAACTTTCAATGTATAAATGAAAATTCAAGAAAATTGACTATATTTTAGAAATTTGTATTTCTTCCAACTCCAATTGATAACACCGTTAATTCCCCGGCAACGACGCCAAAATTTGATCACGCTCAACTATGTCTAATAAAGACTACGCGGGCGTTGCAAATATAATCGGGGGTATTAAGCCCAGAGTCGATCCCACAGGGAATTAACGTATCAAGCAAGCCGTTAGAATACAAACTTTTACTTAATCAACTTTCTCAAGAATTTTGAATATCAATTGGTAATGTTTTACTACTTCTACTGAACAAAATTAATAAACTAAAGATTAACTAACAATGCGATGTAAACGATTAGAATAAAGGTCTAAGGTTATGGTTTCCCCCGTCGGTGAACTTCTTTCTTGGATACTTCCTATAGTTTGATTAGTTGTCTCTATCAATCATGAACACTCTAGTTATCATAAATCTCTCTCAAGTAATTATGATAATATACTAGACGCACTCTCTCAAAATACGCTAGCTATATTACATTACAGTTCACTTTAGATTGCACCCGAGGTATCGTTATTTCTAATCCAACCTCTAAACCTCGGTTATGACTTTCGTCTATACTCCGGGAGTGATGTTGTTCAAACAAATACCTAAATATGCACTCTCTCTCAAGTAGATACATAATAAATAGGCACAACTAATTGAGGATCCTTTCAATTAACTACAACAAGAACGTAGTTGAACAAATAGAGATTAACAACCAACCAAACTATATCAATATCACGATAAGTTCACCCCTCAACGGGTTCCACCAAAACCCTAGATTAAAGAAATTAGCTACTCATACTCATAATAATCAAATCCAAAATAACTTGCTTAATTAAATTACAGAGTAATGAATAAAGGATGTAAAAATCAATGTTTTGCTTTGCTGAGTAGTATTCCACACGCTTCTCTTGTCTCTAATGGCATCCGACTCTCAAAGTTGTGTTTTTGGGACAAACCCTAAATGTGTAGGATACTTCTAGTCAAACCGGGAAACACTTAAAGCCTTTAAAACTCGGACTGCGCTGGATCGGGGAGCAAGCGTTATAGGCCAAACGCCTGGCCAACCCTGGCGTTAGGGCCCAAACGCCTGCCTAGGACAGGCTTTACAGCCCAAAGGCCCGGCTATAGCCAAGTTCACTCCTTTTTGACTCTTGAGCGTATTTTTGACGTTTATGCATCAATTTAGCTCGGCTTCCATCTCCAATTCACCTACACATGAAATAGACTCCATTGTGCACACACGAAGTGTATTTTTATTATTAACGCACATAAAATGTAAGTCACATAATGCGTTAAACCATGAATTCTAGCCACACATCACCAGTTGTCGCCTTAAATCCATATCCATCTTTGCAACACTTAAACCAACAGATCACCGCAGCTTTAAACCTTTCTGAAGATCATCTTTCTCGAGCCACCTACATTAGAAACACCGATCCGATCCTGAACCACCGCAAACCTCAACTCCTGACAACCGCTTCCCTGACACTGTTTTACAATAGTCTGATCTAAATGCAAATTTGAGGAAAACTATAACACCGGCGAACTTAACACATTCTATTCAATCAAAGACGACGACACCATAGAACATATGAAGATTCCATCGCATTCGAAAATACCAAGTCTCGTTACTCTATCAACCCAACTTGAGCACTTATAGTCCGATTGCCTTTCCTTCACCGGAAATAAAATACCGAGTCTCTGAATCGCACTTTGAGTAAAATTCCTTTCTAGTCATTCACTGCCCCGACAAATGGGCAAGCATCCTACCATCACCTCAATACCGTGCGGTAACTAATTATGAACATCATAACAATCTGCGCATAGCCTCAAAGATCACAGAAGTGAAACTATCGAGCTGAAATGACAGAATACCCTTCCGCAAGGCGACGACAATAGCCCCAACCAACTATGTAGGGAGTAACATACTACACCATATTTGTAGTACCATTACAATTCCCCAATTCCCGATTTGTAGCAAGCGCTTCACGTCACATAAGATTGAATGGAAAGGAAGTGAAGGAATAAGCCTCAAGGGAATCAAACAGCACGATGAGGAATCAAGAAGGGAAGTGCTCCTAACAACCCTGTAGCCTCTTGAAGATAAGTACAGACGTCTCCGTACCGATTCGCAAGACTCTACTAGATTTGCTCATGACTCGTGAGACCTAAGGGAGCCTAGTGCTCTGATACCATATTGTCACAACTCTAAATCCTATTAAAGGTCGTGATGGTGACGGACACCACTGTTAGGCTAGCCAATACTAAAAGTTGATTAAATCTCTTATTTTAGTATTTTGAAACCATCTCCTTTCATTACATTAAATAATGAATAGTGAACTTTAATGAGTAAATAACGATGTCTTAACAAATTCAAATAATCATTAAATCCCAAAGTCATCCCAGAACCCGATGTTGCAAGTACATGAGCAATTTCTAGGAAACAAACAAGATACAATAACCGTCCGGAATACAAATGGGACATTAAAGAAAATACAACACAATACTTTGAAGGAGACTTTGCTGGTTGTGGGTCATCTCGAGAGGTTGCAGCTCACCTAAGTCCCCATATCAACCATGCCACTGCGTCAAGCTAGGCCACTAGATATACATATTCCTGTGCAACAAAAATGCACAACAAGTGTAGTATGAGTACGAAAACAACGTGTACTCGGTAAGTATCCCGCCTAACCTCGAAGAGGAAGTGACGAGAGGTCGATTTTGACACTTACTAGAGGTCAAATTAACATAATCAAGTGTGAAGCTAAACATGGATTCCATAATTAATTAACAAATAACGACAGGAAGGAACAACTTCTTTCATAATTACAAATTTTACTCCGTTATTTCAGTTGACAACTTATATTTCCAGGCCCCGGTTCAAGTTACAGAAAGTACCCAACAAATATCATGCGCAAGTAATGCCGATGTCGTATGACCCGGCTCAACATAAATGCAAATTGTGCACTGCCGGAGGTCGAACGACGCGAACCATAGATGCATATATTACTCCGCTCGCGAATCATACATGCGAAGCAGTCAATTATAAACAATAGAGTTACCCCGCTCGCGAATTATACATGCGATACAGACACTCATAGATACACACATTCAAACAGTCAATCCATTCTTTATCAGGAAACACTTATCCAAGGGAAAGTCAATTCTCTTTTCACGATTCAGAAAAAAATAAAGTTTAACTTATTTAGAAATACATTCACCAATTTGGTGTGACTTAAGCAATTTAAATTGTCAACAAGGTTATAAATAATTCAAGTATAGCATGCTTTCGGGTCCTAGACTACCCGGACTTAAGTACAATAGTAGCTATCGCACGGACTCTCGTCACCTCGTGCGTACGTAGCCCCCACAAATAGTAATACATAATCAATTATTTCACCTATGAGGATAATTCCCTCTTACAAGGTTAGAAAGGAGACTTATCTCGCTCCGAAGTTCCATAACCGGCTCCCAAGCCCTTCAAACAACTCAAATCAATGCTCGACGCCCCAAAACTAGTCAAATGTTACATAAACTAATCAATCTATGCTCAAAAGTTCATAATTTCACCATTTAAGTGATTACCCAAACTAATTTGCAAGATTCCTAGAATTCACTCCCCGGGCCCACATGCCCGGATTCAAGAAATTTTTGAAGGAAATCGTTACCCATAACCTTAGGATTAAGAATATGTGATTTTTCCTATATTCCATAACAAATTTCGTGGTAAAACCCCATTTTTTTTTATCAAAACCCTAGTTTTTTAAATCTAAAACCTTGAATGTAACTAATATTTGCATGTTAATCTACCCATAATCTATGTATTTAACTGATGTTATATAGAAATTACTTACCTCAAAGTGCTAGGTGAAAACCCCCTTCCAAAAGCTCTGAAAGTCGCCTAAATGTAGAAGTGAAATGAAACAAATGGCCTAAGTCCCGTTTTTAAAAGTTATGCCCAAGTCTCTGATGTCGCATTTGCGACACCTTGATCGCGAATGCGAAGTCCGCAAATGCGACAACATCATTGCAAATGCGAACCTGGGCTCCCTCTGCATTGGTCGCAAATGATGTCTCTGTTGGGTTCGCAAATGCGAACAAAATGTCGCAAATGTGACCGCTGCCTAGCTCAGGATTCTTCGATTTTGTGAAGCCTTCATCGCAAATGCGATGTTCTCAAATGCGATGTTCGCAAATGCGAACAAATCCTCGCATTTGAGAGACCTGCAACAGCTACCAAGAACACTAGAAAAACTGGAGTGTTTCCACTCCTATCGCACGTCCGAAACTCACCCGAGCCCTCGGGGCTCCACTCTGAATACTCACACCAGTCTAAAAACATAATACAGACTCGTTCGAGGCCTCAAATCACATCAAATAATATTAAAATCAAGAATCACACCCAATTCAAACTTGATGAACTTTAAGAATTCAAACTTCGTCATTCGATGCCGAAACCTATCAAATCAGGTCCAATTGACCTTAAATTTTGCACACAGATCACATTTGACATTACAGACCTACTCCAACTTCCGGAATCGGAATACGACCCCGATATCGAAAAGTCCACTTTTGGTCAAACTTCTCAAAAACCTTCAAATTTCTATCTTAAGCCAAATAACTCCAAAATGACCTACGAATCTCCGAATTTACTTCTGATCGTGCTCCCAACACCAGAATCACCATACAGATCTATTCCCAGACTCGAAATCCCAAACGGACATCGATAACACTGAAATTCACTTCAACCCAAATTTATGAAATTCTTCTAAAATGCTAACTTCCACAATATGCGCAGAAACACTCATGGGTCATCCAAAACCCGTTCTGAACATGCGCCTAAGTTTGAAATCATCATACGAACCCGCTGGAACCTTCAAATCCCGATTCAGAGGTTGTTTACTAAAAAATTCAATCTTAGTCAATTCCTTCAACTTAAAGCTTCCGAACGAGAATTCTCTTTACAAATCAATTCCAAACTTCCGGAATTAAATTCCGGCCATTTGTACAAGTCATAATACCTGAAGTGAAGCTGCTCATGGACTCAAACTGCCGAACGACGTCCTAGAGCTCAAAACGACCGATCGGGTCATTACAGTTCTATTCCTTCTTTCTACTACACCATTTTGTTGAGGTGTGTACGGAATAGTTAACTGTCTGGTGATGCCCTTTTCATTACACAATTATTCAAATTCTTTTGATAGATATTCATTCCCTCTATCGGTTATTAAGGTCTTAATCCGTTCATCTAATTGATTCTCAACTTCATTCAAATATTTCTTAAAGCATTCAAGTGCTTCAGATTTATGAGAAATCAAGTAGGCATAACCAAAGCGTGTGAAATCATCAATGAACGTAATAAAATATAAAGCACCAGACCTAGCCCTTACATTCATTGGACCACATATATCAGAATGGATTAATTGTAATGGAAAATCAGCTCTCTTAGCCTTTTCAAATGGTTTACGTAAATCTTTCCGGCAAGATAATTGTCACAAGTTGGCATTTCAATTTTAGAGAAAGAACCTAGATGTCCTTCCTTAGACAATCTATTCATTCGATCCTGCCCTATGTGACCTAATATTGCATGCCATGTGATAACATCAACATCATTGTTACTAGAATAACATGCCATAACACAACGGTCAACATAATAGTTATATGTAGAAGGATTACAATCTAACACAATAAAACCATCATAACGATGTCCAAAACCATTAAAAACAATTGTCTTGAGTAATTCTAAGACCACTGCGACTAAAGTTCAAATTGAAATCTAAATCTAGAAGAACAGGCACAGAGACTAAGTTTCGTCGAATCTCTTGAACATACAAGACGTCATGCAACATCAAAGATCGACCACCACACATGTCCATTCTGCAAGTGCCTGTCCCTTTGACTTCAAGCTTTGCATTATTTCCCACATATACATGCTTTGATCCAGGTGAAACTCGACGAAACTCTATGGACGCTTCTCTATCACGACTCACATAGTCGGTGGCCCCTGAGTCTACAATCTACATAGGATAATATTCCGTTAGTAAAACAGTGCTAAAGACATATATAGCACTAAGAGATGCATTTTGAAATGCTACCTTTTTCGGCTCAGTGCGACTTGGCAAGTGTACCACTTCATCTTGCTCTTGTCTTTCTTCTTATAGAACCGTTTTCCTTTCTTGGAACTCGGCTTGTTTCTTTTCTTGGAGGATCCTTCTCCGGTCTCCTTACCCTTTCAGTCATTTTTTCAGTTTCTCTTGCGCTTGAAGCTTGATCTCTTTGTACCACTTAATTCTGCCACAAAGACATTAGGTACAAGTTTAGTAGCACCAAACCACTCGTCTTCAAGCTCCACATGATGGGCAACATTAGCAAAAGTTTTGATACTATCATTATGGGTCAAGTTAACCTTCAGATGTTCCCAATTATTGGGAAGAGACCAAATCACTGCCTGAACCTGCTGCTCATCAGATAGAACATGGCCAACACTTTTGAGTTGAGCAATCATATTTGACATCACCCTTAGATGTTGCTTGAAACCGTGATCATAATGCTTTTTGTAAGTGTCAAACTTGATTGTCAGCTGTCGAAGGCGAGTCACAGTCGTACCCCATATGCCTCTCTTAAATGTGCACACATGGCTTGAGCGGTATGATATTTCTCACATTCATGGATGAGATCATCATCAACTGAACTTATAATAATTCCACGTGCAGTGGAATCTTTCTTCTTCCAAATATTGTAAGTTTCCAGATCCCTCTTGTGTTGGGCAGTATTACCCTCCTCTAGGTGACTCATAGCATGGTTAATACTTTCAAGATCATATTGCTCTTCGATTACATACCACATCTTACGATTCCAGATGTCGTAATTTTCACCATTCAGTTTATCACCCTTGTTCAAGTCAACAATAATACTTTTCGATACCATGTCTGTTATTAGAGACAATATTACAAGTTTAACTCATCAATATATACTTCAGTTAATTTATGCATGTGATTACACACTCAAGTAAATTAATTATAATATTAATTCTACATTTTGTATAGAATCGAACGGGTCACTACGTTTCTATTCATCATCTATATCTGAATATTTTAATTAATATTAAAATCACTTCTTAGTGTGTATTTTATTTCAAGTCTCAATCCATTACAAAAAAAATGTGATAAACAATGTATGTAATTGGTGAGGCAAGTAACATAATTTAAATTTCATTAAGATAAAACATGTAATAACAATATACATGTTTGCTAGGACATACATGTACCAATCGAACACTAACTCTTGCACATACACGCTAAAAGGTGCACTAGGCCAAATATCATGATAAATCTTAGTTAAAATTTCACCCCAAGGCTCTCGAAGAGAGTCCGCTAAAATAGCTAATGCTTCCCAATCAGTAATTTTTACGTAATTAGCCAATTTAGCTTTTTTTAACTGAAAAAGGTGTACATGTTCAGGAATAGAAACATCAAGGCTCATTTTAAATTCATTAAACTCCCTAAATTTCTTTTCTCTTTCCCTTCGTTCAACCCTTCGATCCCTTAACTCATTTTGTCTCGCCCTTGGGACATTTCTGATGACTTCAGGCTTCGAGTCTGAATCATTATAAAAATAAGTCCTGCAACGACGTACCCTTCTACGTTGTCCCCTTCCTTGATTTCGAGAACTCCCACTTGGAGTAATTCGAACTTGTCCCTGTTCAGTCATATCTGAAATAGGACCAAGGAATCAAAAATATGATTGTTACCATTTAATGCGACAACGTATGTCACAAATTTCTGGTAGAAGACAAAAAAGGATCATAAAAGGGGTTTTAAAGTTGGAAGATCCCGTTTTTCACATAAAAAATATTTTCGTAAAGCCCAAAACAAGCAGAACATGATTATATAAGTTTTAGGCAAAAAATTAGTTATTGCTAAAACGCTGAAAATAGAAGCAGTTTTTCGTCAGAAAATTGTCAAAAACTGCCAATTTTCAAAAAATCATATCTCACTCGTTTTTAATCCGTTTTTCACATATAATATATTTTCGGAAAGCCCAAAATGAGTAGAACATGATTATATAAGTTTTAGGCAAAAGTTTTTAACAAGTTATTTCTAAAAAACTGAAAACATAAGTAGTTTGAACTCACCACCGAAATAATTGCCCCAAATCGAACTTTGAATCACTAGGAAAAAAGTATATTCCCCACAAACTAAAAGCCTCTTTTCTGTGTGTGTATTTTTATTTGGAGAAGAAAGAAGAGGAGAAGTTCCTTCAAGAAGGAGAGTACGTTACTTCTTGGGCAGATTGAGAAAATTGGTTTATCTCAGATTTTTCCTACACCTCTGTACATTAATTCCCACTACTAATAATGGTTATATTGGTTTAAACTGCTAGGGTAACTTCCTTGTAACCTTCAAATCTTATCCCCTTTCTAAACGGATCGGGTCAGTCTACATGGATGACCCGTAACTTAAAACCCAATATCCTACAGGACCTACACATCTGTAAAAAACATTTTTTTTATATATTAAAATATTTAATCCCATATATAATGAGAATCCTACACAAATATTGACATATATGATTTTTTCTTTTGTAAAGGAGAGTTAAGTGTTTGTTTTTAATGTACAAGTTGTGTAACCATAACTAAGTTAAAGTAAATGAATTGAAATGGAAGCACAGTGAAAAAATCCTTACTCTTGGACAAAATTATTCTAACCGTGTTGGAAAGGAGGAGGATTCTGAATAGAAGAGGCAGGGCATAGTGCTCTATCTTTACTGTTATTACCAAACAACAGAAATCATGTAATTGCTTCTAAGTTCTAAATTAGCAGCTTCACTTTGGGAAAAAATGGACATACGAATTTGGGATTTTGTAACATCATTGGAAGCAGCAAAATGAAACTTTTGATGTAAGAGGAAAGAAAGGTAGCCTATTTCCCTCAACTTTATATTCAGAGAGCCTTGTGAAAATATTATCATGATGTTTTTTGAAATAAATATAGACAGCATCTTGAGCAAATTATACTCGAGCAAGCTTGCCTTTCAAGAGAAACAAACAGGAATTAGACATAATAATCCTATCTGGTTTTTTACTTTGAAAATCTTAACGCACTTCATTTCCATAGCTGGAGTTACCAAGCTAACTTTGCTTCAGAAACAGGAATATCATTGCCGTTTTAGCCATTTTTCTAAGTTCTATAATAAAGTCTAAATTTCCTAACATGTTTTACTTCAGCTGCAATAACATTTTAACAATCACAACTCCCCCCGCCAATGCAAACGAGCTAGATTTTCAAGATAAAGCAGAAAGTGTAATGAATTTCACTGCGTCAAACACATGTAATCAAAGCAAATTCTAAGTTTGTGCGAAGTGAAATGATTAAGTGACAAACAGTGCTATTATTTGGGCTACATCTGACACTGGAATAAATCTATTATCGTCATCTCCAGCTTCTGTTGACATTCCTTAACTTCAACTGATAACTACATCCAAACTCTGAACTTGTCATTCTCATTTGACAGACTTTGTATTCTAATGAGGATGCAGAGTCAACATCTGTCACAGCTTTTGTCTGTAACAGACCAGCTAAGTCAAACATAATGTCACCGTTATCATTATAGGACTATATATCTACTAGGAGAAAATAACAATACGAATTTTGCTTCTCCAGAAGTCAGCATATAGGAGCGTTGCACCAATTTAAGTTTTTATATTGTTCACATACTTCAACATATATATTATCAGAACAAGCAGAGATCCTTGATTCTCGTCTTTCATTAAACAACATATATCCAATAATTAAGACTAGACTAGCAGCTATTTTCGACCTCTAATTATTAATAAGTAAAACATGTAGTAGTAAATAATGGAAACTGGAGATAAGAATCTTTCCCATACCGGTCCAAGAAACATGATTGGAAAGTCGAAGAAAGTGTGAAAACAAAGAAAAAAATCAATTCTGTGCCCACCTGACATACTCTTCACAAGACTAAATCTATGCACACGCACAAAATTGTGGTAATGTTGGTTTTTGTAACCAATAAAAATTTAAAATATAGCCACTGTAACGTGATGCTTCTCCGGAAACAAGTTGCAAAAATTGACACAGTAGGGACACGGGACCAGCCTAAATAAGCAAGATCCCTAGCTATATGAAAATTTCACCCAACTTTGCACTTGATGACAAAATGTTGCTAATCTATTTGACAAGTTTGAACCACAAGATGCAAAACTAACTTACAAGAGACTCTCTGTTCCTTCCTGGTGTCTAAGCTGGCAAGTGATTGGATGTCGACATATTTGCCATTGTTTCCTAATATGAGAAATGCTAATACATGTAAAGCAACATTTAGAATCTTTCTCTATTTGCTACCAAGGAAGGAGTTTCCCTTAAATTTTATGACAGTATAAACAACTTCTACGCGATCTATCATTGACTTATAACGGTTAGTGAATTATCAGTATTGCCAACTTACCGTCAGAGACGAATTTAGTATTTCTATAGGAATTGATCCATATTCCTCGGGGTAAATAACTTAGCTTTGAGCCAAGTGCACCACTCAACCTTTTTGGAGCATGAGTGCTAACATAAAAAATCTAATTTGACAAAAAGACCACGAGTTCAGGTGCCTCATATTTTAGGCCTAAATTGGCCCGTGGTTACCACCTTATTAATACTTATTATGGAAATTTATTAGTAATTACATTATAGCTAACATGATTATATAAATATTTTTTTACACTATTAATGCATATATTTACTCATAATATTCCTGCAGTATACAGTGATGCCTTATCCTTTGAATAGCCAAGTTTACCTAAAGATTGAAATTGAAGCATGGAGATGTTCCCTGATATTCCTCTTCTTATACCCTCCTGGTCTCGGACCTGTGGCCTGAATGAAATATTTTCCTATTATATTAAGACTCGAGGTTAGTAGTTTCCTGGGCGACAAAACTAAATAATTAATAAAGGTCAACTTAATCTCCTGAATTACTGATTTTTGGTTCTCTTAAAACATTCTTTCCCTTTTCATATTAGCAACTAAATAATTGTCACTACTTTTATCAATGATAAGTTAGCTTGAGTAAAAATTAAACAAATTATAACTAACCCTTGAACTCAAGCACTTAAATTTGATTAGGAAATGACAAAGAATTCTCAATTATAAATGTTGAGATCTTTACATCGTTTGCAAGAAATCAGTGAGGAGAGCGACAAGACATGAGCATGGAGGACATGTCTAATCGATCTCCACAGGAGATATATACTATCAAAGTGGTGAGGCACGAGAAGATCCACGTGTTGGGCAACTGATGCAGGAATTTAATACTATAATGCCTGGCTATGGAAAAGGATAGAGGAATTCCAGGCTAGAATTTTGGAGCCAAGTATGGGGTGGACATGACATCTAAATGATTGAAGCTTCATAAAAATACAGTCAAACTTATTTGGATAGTTGTTTGGTCACAAGTCAGAGCAGCCGAAATCCACTGCTTCTCAGCCATCACTACTCGCAACTGTATAGTAAGTAGTAGTACTACGGCCTACGGGGGAGTATGTATTTAAGTGGACATGCAGATAAAACTTCGGTCCCCCCAACTCTTCAACAAAATAGTTTTCTATAATGTTTCTCTAGCAGAAGATTAAGGCCAATTAACTAAGTATATCAAATTAGTCTCGTTATTTACTTGCTTTTATATCACTCTTGAAATGTTAGGCTCAATCATTCCGAAGACACGATTAATATGGTGTGATATATTGTCCGTTTTGATTCAAATCCACATAATTTTTTTCGACTATCTTACACCATTATGAGTATTCTTATATCTTATATGTATGTTCCCAATATTTTTAACTATTAATGCTGAACTCTGTCCGCACACCCAACATTCNGTCTTGGCCGCGCCAAGTGACAAGCGCGCATGTGCCTCTGTCGCCCCCACCAATTTCCCTCGCGAGCGCCCAGCCACAAGCAGCTGACAACGGACCTGTTTCTACCCCTGTAGAAAACTAAGTCCTTTTTCCCTGTATTATTAGAGTAGTTTTTATTCCATGTACTTTCCTTATGTTTCTCTAGCATAGTTTTGTTTATTCCTGTAATGTTGGTTTTTTTTTATAGCATTATTAGGGGGATCAAGCAATCAAACATTTTCTAGCAAGCAATTCTCTGTACTGGTGTCTCTCCCCCTCGACACCGCATTGCTCTCTTTGTAACAGCTTTCATTAATTCAATCAAGCTTTTATTCAATTCTCATTACTGTTCTCTCAAATTGTTGGCATTGGTTTTCCTGCACGGCTCTGACAATCTCGTCTAGCGTGCGGAGGGGACCTCACTTGGCGGACAACAACCGCCTTGACATCGGTTGCTTAGCCTTACCTCGCCCTTCCAAAGAATCTCAGGAAGGCGCCGCGTACTAGTACTCATGCAATGAAATCTGATTTTGTGGGTGCATAACGCGTTCACATCGTTGACATCCATAGTATCCTAGGGGCGATTTTGCATCAACACATGCACCAGCCTAAGAAAGATAATGTAACGCCTTAACACCATATTTTCTTGAGGAACATCCCAATAACAAACTGTCCCAAGATTGAAGGCATGATCTCAAGAGTTGTAAAGCCGTCCTAGCAGGTTATTTAACATTAAATTTTGACGGATCCACCACAATAACTTGTGGTGGAGGAATATTTGTACTTTCTGTATACTGTTTATTTATCTAGATCCAAAAACAATGAGACACTAGAAATATAGTCGCATTGAGTGCTTGTAACCCCACCTAGCTAACTTCACGAAATCTTGATTGGAGCGAAGGTAATAAGAGGAAAATTATTACTGGTACTGCAGCAGAATAATTTGGTCCGCAGATTATGTCTTTTTGCCGGGTCCCAACAAGGATAAAGAGTTAGGGGTCGTTTGTGTTTGACAAAAAAATGTGGATCTTGGTCCAAATAATTAAATTTGTGTAATTACGGGTTAATCTTTATTTACCTCGAAATACGAGTAATAATTAAACTTGTAAGGTAGTTATAAGGATACATGATCTAATTCAATGTCAATTGTTAAACGACTGAATAAACAAGTGAATTAAACGATTGAAATCGATCAAACCAGTGTTGTTTGCAAGCTATCGTCCTCGATTCGGAATGGGGTCGAGATCAAGCGTTAAGGAGCAACAAGAACAATAAGAACAATAAGGACAATAGAGAATTATAAGCGAGTAAAAGAGCAGAGTATTTATTATTTCTCAGTAATTGCGTGAGCGATTCATATCATGGTTACAAATGAACAGGGTTCCTCTTTATATAGTAGAGGAATCCTAAATAAGGTACAACTCTAATTTCGGAAATAAAATGCACGATTGATATTCATTCCGTTAAGGGTTCTGTCAATCCCGAGATTCCCGCCGAGATTTATGGTCGATTGAGGATATCTCATTATTCAGTTATTCGATGTCGATCTTGCCCGATATCGATCCTTCGGTCTTCGTGTTCTTTGAGCTCGGTCTCACTTCAATATGAACTTAACCTCGAGGCAGACCCTCGAGCCCATAAATCGAGCATGCTTGATTTTAATCGTATACAGATAGTCCCCGCGTTTCTTAGAATGAAAAGATAAGAAACGATTTGAGCCTCGATTCCCCTATACCTCGAACATGACATCGTTTAATGTAAGCGATGGATGTGACCGAAACGTTCCGTCGGTTCGGTTCCCTAAAAACCACAAATGCATGTCAGTCATCGGTTGGCCACTTGCGTTACCGAACTGTCGCCACAAGCCTATAAATACCACCTCTTTTGTTGATTCAAACTTTACTTCGCTTTGATCAAAAACTGTTAACTCCCCAATTCGTCTCATATTTCTCTCATCACCGCCAGTTACGCCACCGTTGTTTAAACCGGAGCCACTAATTTCACACCTTTCTTCCTCCTCTACAAATATACAAATGGCGAAGACCTCCAAGATTATGCCGCAAAAAGAGAAGGCTTCATCTTCTTCCTCCTGGCCGGCCGGTGATAAGACGTTGGTGGAGCCTCATATCGAGGAATGTGTCCCGGGGCCAATCGAATTAACTTCCGGATTCAAAATCGAAATGCCCTCCTCAGTCCCAGGTCGCTTTGAACCTATGTCCCGATACATCTGCTCAATATCGGAAGGTGACCTCGAAAGGGTGAAGGAGGACAGTGGTTGGGAAAATATGAAAATGGTGGTTCCTTCCCCTGAGGAGGATATCACCACTTACGTGAAATGGTACCTTAGTGTATATACCTATCCTTTCATTCTGCATCCCGTGGATCTAGTCATACTCGACTTCTGCCGCTAGTATCGAGTAACCCTCGGCCAAATCTATCCCTCATTCTGGCGCATCATCAACCTGATCAAGTTCTTTTCAAGCAGGGTCGAGGGAATGACCTTCACCCTTGATCATGTGATAAGACTATACGGCCCACGCCTTTATCGAGGTGGGTTAATAAAGTTGCAGCGTCGGGCTACTAAAACGGTGTTCTCAAGTACTGATAAAGACAAAGACCGAGGTTGGATGGGCAGATTCGTCCGAATCAAGACTTCCAATCTGATTCCGGTCGAGAAAATGCCATTCCCTGAGGAATGAACGTGAAACGTAAGTGAGACTTCGATTCGGGTACTTTACTGTTTTACTTTCTTTATTCCTTTACTGACTCATGTTCCCTTCTCATGATGTATCTTCTCCTTGGTTTCCTGGTGCAATTTTGGATCTCGAAGGCTGGGTTCGACAACTGGCCTCCACCTCTACTTACGCTGAACGTTGCTGGCGTTATTTGGCCAAAGGCCGATGGGAGGCCAAAAACCACGATGAGTTCCTCTGCTTGTACATCGAGATTTTCATTGTAGTATAACCCTTACATACTCGGTTTATTTACGTGCAGGCCTTGGTGAAAATATGGTCATGAGGCCACCTCCTCCTGGGGAGGAGGAGGCGTCGAAGCCGAATAACGAGAGGAAGAGGAGAAGGACTTCCCTTTCCTATACCCTCAAGCCAAGAAAAAATAAAGCTCGGAAGTCGAAAGTTGAACCCTCTGCTCCTTGTATCGATGAAGGGGGTGACGATGACGACTTCCAGCTGGTAGCTCAAAGCACTGGATCTACTGAGCCGGTGGGGGCTCGTTTGGCTGAAGGAATTTTGGAGGAGGGTACAAGCAAAGTCCCCGAGCAATCGGGTGGTGAGGAGGCTTCATGCCGTGATAATCAGCTGGTGGATGTGCCCGAAGGGACTAGCCCCGAGGCCCTTCAGAGAGAAGAAAATGTCCCAAGTGATTCACTTGGGATACTCAACATTGGTGACTCGCCACTTGGACCCTCTTTCTTCGAGGGGCAGTTTCAAGATGCTCAAGCCATGGGTATTCCCGACGTGGGACAGGCCCATAAAGTGAACGACATATTCTGTGATTGCTTCATCGGAGTCGGCGATGGTCCCGAACCAGACGCATCGTTCATGTTCGACGAGGCTCAGCGGTTTCTGAAGCAAGTAAGTTTTATGTCTTTGTATTTACATCCGTGTTTTACTTCATATTTCTTCAATCCTGACCCTTTTCTGTGTATATAGGCCATGGTGCTTCACCAAAAAGCATCTTCAAAATCCAAGGCCGAGCTGTCTCGGTACAAGATCGGGATCAAGAAGCTCGTAGAGGAGAGGGATGACCTCAAACTCCTCTATGTTCAAAATGAATAGAAGATTATGACCCTTCGAGCTAAACTCACAAGGGCTCATCAAGATCAGACCGGGCTCCATCGGAAAGGTAACGTACTTTCTTGATAGTTTGCTAAGTGTTAGCTCAAATTTTGAAACTAACCCTTCGTTTTTGCAGTTTCAGCGGAAGGGTGAGCCGGTGGAGCAGCTTCGAGAGGAGGCTAAAATGAAAGAAGCCGAAACTCTGGGCTGGAGACAACACATTGAGCGTCTTACCTCGGAGAAGGATACACTTCGGGCCCAACTAGCATCAGTCGAAAGCCAGCTCCAAGCTCTGAGAAAGGAAAACTTGGCCCGGAAGATTGAAGAGCTCGAGGCTAAGCTGGCCGGCGAGATTTCTAAGGCTAAGTATGAAGCAGAGGTGCTTGTGGCCTCTTAACGAGATGATGATGTGGTTGTCAATCTGTGGGCACATGAGATCTCCGTTGCAACTGAGATTAGATTGTCATGTGCAGTGGACCATGCTAGGAGGCAATCTCTGAGAGAGGCTCTCGAGGAGGTAGACGCCCGTGGCTTCAACCTCTCGAATGACATCGAAGACACCAAAGTTTTAGAGTTCGAGACCGCAACCTTGCTTTCTGATGAAGAGGAGTCAGTCAGCGGGTCTGAGAGCGAAGAGGGTGATGGTGAGGCCGTCGAAGAAGCGGCTCCCGAAGATGTGGTTTTCGAGGATGTGGCTCCCGGGATAGACTAGAACTTTAGGATTTTTTCCCTTTTTATATTTTTTTGTGTAAGGCCTTGATTGGCCTTTTGTACAATAAATTTGATGTATAATAGAAAGGTTTTCTTTGATGCCTTCATAAATTTACCTTTCATGCCTTCGTATGTTTCTTTGTCTTCATTGAAAACGTTGAAATTTTTTACTGTTGTAGTTCAACTCGTAATTGAAATAAACTCTTAAGCCTGTGAACCCTTAGGGTTTTGGGTTATACGAGGGAAAGTCCCCAAGTCCGAAATTTGTTCGATACCTTATTTTGGGGGTGTTCGATCAAACTAATAGATGTGCTATCTTAAATAATCAAGTTTGAATGAATCCTGAATTTAGGATAAAGTAAACCCTTTAGGTTTTTATCAAACGATTGTTAAATTATTCGAGCTCACCGTAGTAAATCCTTTAGGTGAATTTCCGAGCTCTGATTGACATTTGTTTGAGCTCAGAATATTGGAACCCTTAGGTTCGAATCTAATGAGAACGAGGTCCCAAACTCTAATTGTATTGGCCCTTAGGCTCTTTAGGTCGGGCCAATTCGGCCTCTAAAATGGCTATTATATTTCCCTTTTCGGCTAAAAGACTTAGTGAAAATTTCTTATGCCTTAGCATATATTTTTTATACCCATTGGGTTTTTCAAGGATCTGATGATCGGAAACCTATTTTTCTTTTTGTGTCTTAACGTGTTTGTGTTAAGATAATTTGATACCCCTTGAGGTTTTTTCGAAGGCTGATATTATCGAAGCCCTTTTTTATTTTCTTTGCCGAGGGTAGCCTTATTTAACTAGTTTTTCAAAGTATTTGAAGGCCTTTTGTTTATTGCGGAAGTCAGACGTCTCCGAGCCGCGTTATTTTGGCCATATCCTTTAATATGGCCGTAGCTTTTAATGTGTTCGTAGCCTTCGAGTATGTCTCTTGGACTTATTTCCTGATAACACTTCAAACTTGTTCGGACTGTTAGTCCTCGAGTACAACGACCTTGGACTATATATTGAGGGGTGCCTCTTTGAGGTCTTATAATTTCGAACTTAGATAGCTCGAGTGTGCAGTCCCTGGGTGTCCGAGGTATGCATGTACTTGGCCCTTGAGCCATTTTTCACGTGTTAGTTTTTCACAATGGTTCAGAATCATAAGTGCATGACTCGTATAGTAGAAAATTTACTTCGAAACATGAGATGTTCGAGAAAAGAGAATGCTTCTTTGAATAATTTATGCATGCGTACATGTTTTGTTGTCGGGACTCGGCTAATCTATATGGGCACGGTTCATTCGACCGTTTGGTACATTTCTCCAACACATAACATCCGGGGGAGATGCCCCCCAGTATTCGAGGTTGATAATAAATAAGCCTTGGATACTGTTGACTTATCATCAGGTAGACATAGTTGTTGCCTCGTTAAAAATCTTGTCGGAAAAATCCATTTGGGATAAAAATCGGGAAAAAGAGTGCAACGCGTACTTTAAAACCTGAGGTCTCGATTTCTTGGATCGAACTCCTACAATGAGTTAGTTTCGAATATTTATGTAAATGAAAGAAAAAGGAAAGTCATACCTTAGCAATAGTACTGCTTAAGGAGTGATATGTTCCAGTTGTTCGACAATGGTTCGCCGTTCATTGTTCCGAGTTTGTAAGACCCTTTTCCGACAATGTCGAGGATCTGGTATGGTCCTTCCCAATTAAGACCGAGTTTCCTTTCATTAGGGTCTCGAGTGTTGATGGTGACTTTTCTTAGGACCAAGTCCCCGATTTTGAAATGTCGAAGGTTAGTTCTTTTGTTGTAGTATCTCTCGATCCGTTGCTTTTGTGCTGCCATTCGAGTGAGTGCAGCTTCTCGTCTTTCATCTAACAACTCGAGGCTGGTTCTCATGGCCTCGTGGTTTGATTCCTCTATTGCATATCGAAATATGGCGCTGGGCTCTCCGACTTCGGTCGGTATCAAGGCCTTGGAACCATATACTAAGGAAAACGGAGTTGCTCTTTTACTGAAATTTGATGTTGTCTGATATGCCCATAGAACCTCGGGTAATTTTTCTCTCCACTTCCCTTTGGCTTCATTTAGCCTTTTCTTCAATTTTTGGATGATATTCTTGTTCGTTGATTCGACTTGTCCATTCCCACTAGGGTGATATGGTGTTGATAGTATCCTCTTTATTTTGTGATCTTCGAGGAATTTCGTTACTTTGCTACCGATGAACTATTTGCCATTATCACATACTATTTCCGTGGGTATCCCGTATTGACATCTGATGTGACCCCATATGAAGTCGATCACTTCTTTTTCCCTAACTTTTTCGAAGGTTTGTGCTTGAACCCATTTAGAGAAATAGTCAGTCATAAATAATATGAACTTAGCTTTACCTGGGGCCGATGACAGAGGGCCGACGATGTCCATTCCCCACTTCATGAATGGCCATGGGGATATGATGTTTTATACGTCAATACCACACAAGAGGAGGGGTGATTTGTGTGTTGTCCAATTTTTTGAGTATTGTCTCAATAGAAGAACCTGGTTCTTCTTGGTCTTCCAACTTCTACTAGTGCGGAATAATAAATGCAGTAAAGTAAAACACAGAGATTTTTAGGTGGAAAACACCTGGCTCAAAAGGTGAAAAATCACGACCTACTCCTCAGTAGGATTTTCCCAAACTCTTCACTACAACTCTGAGCCAAACAACATTTACAAAATAAACTCTTTTGTAAGACTAAGGACTAACTCTAATCCCTTTGTAGCAACCTAGCCTCTAGCTAATTGCGACAAGCTTCAAGTTAACTCTAACTCAAACAACGTGTACCTATTACAATTGCTTCTAGTAAAGTTGAAAGATACAATATTAAATCACCTACTACAACCAACTAGACTCGAAAGACAAACTGATGGAATTGGTTTTTCTAGCTGGTCAGTAGCCTTTGTATCGCACAAGGATTCTGCTTGCAAAATTTCTCTGGTAATTTTGCCTTCAGTTCTTGCTTAAATTCTGTCTGTGTGCGAATAATTATTCAGTAGGAATACTTCAACATTATATAGCACCAGAAGTTAAGATGTTCTTGTTTAGTTCTAATGCAACTCTTCCTTGGTGGAAGAGTTTGTGTTTATCTCAACTTCCTTCCTTTATTTCTGTCCTTCCTGAAATCGAATTCTAACCCCTTATCAATTTGCAACCTTTTTGCATTAGGAGACAACCTCTTAGTTCATGGATAATTAACATATCACGTTTATATCCTGTGCATGTACGGTTCTTGTGCCAATTGGTTCGTTCGAGATGTTTGCCCTGATGGACCTGGTTCAACTAGGTAGGCATTTGTCAATCTTCAAAACCATACAATGACTTGGGTCAACAAATTCCCCCTTTTTGATGATGACAAACTCTGTGCTTAACCCTGTATAGACTTCAAATACTTTGTATGATTTTAAGCATTTACCATGGAGAAACCAGGTTCATTAGGTTATAAATATCACAACTTTTGAAATTTTGAAAAAGCACATATCTTCCCCCTAAAAGTGGCAAAATGATAAACTTACCAGAGTTGTTAACAATTACTCATGGCCATTGAGGCAACTGCAGGTGCAAACATGATTAATCATCAAAAGAAACCAATAAATGTAGGTTATCTAAGAAACTGAGACAAGTCAATAACAAAAACAACATAATTCATTGATTAGTACGCAACTCAATCACCATACAAAAAAACTAAAGCAGTCACTACCATGAGAAAAATAACAAAAACAGAAACAGAACAACTGGGCAAAGAGGGGTTTTGGTAGCTCTGGAATTCCTAAGGTTGGGAAGGGGAAGATGAGGTTGGGGTCTTTGCTTGAAGGAGAGAAAGCATTTGTTGAAGAACACCTTCGCTTTTCTCCTTCTCCTTGGCTAGTTCAGATATGAGAGTATCCTGCTCAACTTCAACCTCATGAAGGCGAGAATTCAATGGAAGGATCTCGGCATCCTTTATCTCTCCTTCCTGCACCAATTACCCGACTTTGCTATTGACTGGCTGCTTCCTAGATGAACCAGGTTCATCCTCAGGAACATTGACAAGATAATCACATGTCAGCAAAGTGTTCTTCCCAAAATAATCCTTAGCAGTAGCCATCTCAGCTTTCTTCACAGGAACCACAAAGTGGGCAAGCACAACTGTCAAAATAAATCCATAAGAATAACGTGTGCTTTGGCTCCATTTACAACTCTGTCCAAGAGTTGGATGATGAAAGCTGGTCAATTAATCTGCTTTCCCCTGTACAGGCACTCCATAAGTGTTAAGTCCATGTAACTGGCGATGTGTCTACGCTCTTGTCTTGGCAGCCGATACTTTATCACAAATTCGAAGAGTAGCTTGTTCTGGGACTGCATTTCACTTTTGAACACTGGCCTTGGCTCAAGTTCCTTCTTATTTTCACAAAAGAATCTGGTGATGTTGATAGCTGAGGCCATTCCATCGAGACTGGGCCATCTTTGCCTAGTGTAATCGTCATATCCCTCAGCAGGGATATTCAGAATCTCTCCCAGCTCCTTTGCATCAAATGTGATCTGAATCCCCTTGAATGTGGAGGTTACCCTGCCATCCTTCACACTTGCATTGGCCATAAACTCCACCAGTTCATTCCTTTCCAGCCTTCCTTCCAGGTGAAGGACCAAGTCCTTCTTCCATCCCTGCACATCTAGTGCATTCAACAAAAGGATCATTCCTGATTCTTCCAGATCCCTCACCATCTTTCCTTTAAGAATAGTACGCTTTCCAAACACGGTGAGTTTGTCAGATTGCTCACCAGAGATTTCCTCTTCTTCTCCACTCCATTCACTTTCTTCTTCAACAACTTTCACTTTCTTGGCCTTGGACCTGGTCCTTTTAGCTGTGCTTGAGGGTGTGGAAGACACAGAAGCTGACTTCTTTGAATAATCCTTAGCCTTCTTGGGCTTGGGTGTCTCAACCATAACTGGAGCCGTCTGCTCCTCATGATGGACCAGGTCAATCGTCTCATCATCAACATCAACAACCTTAATAGGCTCTCCTAACTTTTCCTTTCCCTTGGCAACTTTCTTTTTCTTGCTCTCTCTCAGAGCCCTTTCTAACTCCTTTTCTCCTTGTCGAACAATATTTCTTGTAGCACGAACCTTTGTGGCAGAACCATCAGCAGATATTGAAACTTTTCTTTTCTTTGGGGTAGTAGCTTTATTTGATTTTGAAGTTCTTTTCCTCTTGGGATTGTTGGACTCCCCCAAATTCCTCAACATCCCAGCCAAAGTCTCCTCGACAGATGAACCAGGTTCATCTGTTTATTTTTGTAGTCTCTCTAAACCTGCTGCTGCTTCCCCAACAATTCTTCCCCCTAAATCTGTGACTTCTTTTTTATTTATCACAGGAGTGGGGCCACAAATAGCCAACGTGGCACCATCCTCCCAGATCCCCTTACAAAAACTCCTTCTCCCTCTCTCTCAAGATTTTTGCCAGTTTTCTTTGCCTATCTGGCACTTCTACATCAACAACTGACCCAACCAATACAAACCTATTTTCAGTAGTAGCAATTTCAGATTCAACTTCAAGATTACCTTGATCATAATTGGATGAACCTGGTGCTTCATCATCATTAGCGGATTTGAAGGATTCACTTGAAGATTCAGACATATGAACCTCGCTGGTTTTAAGAATTTCCTCAAAGAATTTTGCACGAGAGCCAGAAGCAACTGATTTTCTGGCCAAAACTTTTACTCTTCGTGCCCTGGGGGCTAGAGGGTTAGGTGTGGGTTTAGGAGTGGGTTCAAGAACTGGAGGGTTTTGGGGAGATGAAGATCTGTTTGGTGAATGTGAACTGTAAAGTGAAGTAGAATTAGGACTGGAATTTCCTTCCTCATGATCAGAGTTTGTGTAGGAAGATGAAGCAGGGGGTGGTGAAGACATTGTTATGTATTTTGGGAAGTAAAGAGATGATCAGTTTTGGTTAGAAGAATAATGATCTTGGTTCGACTTATTATGTTATTAAGAAGGGAGGTAATGATGGCCCTTTTATAAGATGTGGCTATTAATTATACAACGGGCAGAACATTTATTCAAGTGGGAGTCTAATAGATGTAGGAGTGTCATTGATTAAACAGTTAAAAGTTCCCTACCTCTAGGCTAATTGAGTACAAATGGGACTTCTTGGAACGGGTTCATTTAGGGATAAGTACAAAGAATTTAAAATGAACCAAATATAGATAGAATCCTGCTCACGTGTGACTGTAATTAATTCGATACTTATATGGAGATGAGCATGTACCTTGTCAGTCAGATGAAACGGAAGGGATGCACCAGGTTCATCGTGTTAAAGTCTTTAATTTGCCTCAATTTATAAATATAGAGAAACATCATTAGCAACCAGGGAATCATATTATTACATGGCAAGAGAGTATGACAGTAAAGTCATGATGCTGAGCAATGATTAGTCTGGTCGATTATCTATGTTAGTGTTTCTAGCCAATTTTTTTTCTTCTTTTCAATTAAGTGATCTTAATCATCCCTAATTCAAGTCGGTTTCTCTCAAAATGCTCCCTACTTAGTGCTTTAGTAAAGATATCTGCAATTTGTTGGTCAGTAGCACAAAATTCGATTGAGATCATTCCTTTTTCATAGTTATCCCTTAGGAAATGGTGCCTAACATCTATGTGCTTAGTTCTTTTATGATGAACCGGGTTCTTCGTCATACTTATTGCACTATTGTTTTCACAAAAAATAGAAATGCATCCAACCTCTATACCAAATTCCATGAGTTGTTTCTTGATCCATAGCAACTGAGCACATCATGATGGCTGCAACCACATATTCAGTCTCAGCAGTAGACAAGGCTACTGAATTTTGTTTCTTGGTGGCCCAAGACACAAGGCAGGAGCCCAAAAAATGAGCCATGCCTGAAGTACTTTTCCTGTCAACCAGGAAACCTGCATAATCAACATCAGCATATCCTATAAGGTCTAAATTACTTCCTTTAGGATACCAAAGGCACAAATCAGTGGTGCCTTTCAGATATCTCAAGATTTTCTTCACTGTAGTTAGGTGGGACTCCTTTTGATTTGCCTGAAACCTAGCACCCAGTCCTACACTTAAAACAATATCAGGTCTGCTGGCAGTGAGATATAATAGAGATCCAATCATCCCTCTGTATAGCTTTTGATCAACGGATGAACCAGGTTCATCCACATATAATTTTGTACCTGTGGCTATGGGGGTGTCTATTTCCTTTGAGTCCTCCATTTTAAATTTCTTGAGAAATTATTTCACATATTTTTGTTGATGGATCATCGTTCCATTTGAATTTTGCTTGATTTGCAAGCCTAAGAAGAAGTTTAGCTCGCCCATCATACTCATCTCAAACTCACTCCTCATAAGTATAGAAAACTCCTTACTCAATTTTTCAGAAGTCGCCCCAAATATGATATCATCCACATATATTTGCACAACCAGGAGTTCTTTACCCTTTTCCTTTAAGAACAAGGTGTTGTCAATTTTACCTCGTTTGTATCCATGTTCTAGCAGGAATTTTGATAGACGCTCATACCATGCTCTTGGTGCTTGTTTGAGACCATAAAGAGCCTTGTCAAGTTTGTATACATGGTCAGGTGACTCCTTGCTTTCAAAACCTGGAGGCTGTCTGACAAATACATCTTCCTTCAGATAGCCATTGAGGAAGGCACTCTTAACATCCATCTGATGGAGAGTGAATTCCATGTGTGCAACAAATGCTATAAGAAGTCTGATTGCCTCCAGTCTTTCCACATGGGCAAAGGTCTCATCATAGTCAATTCCCTCTTCTTGACTGTACTCTTGAACAACCAGTCTAGCCTTGTTTTTGTAACAGTTCCATCCTCATCAAGCTTGTTCCTAAATACCCACTTTGTGCCAATCACTGATCTGTCTAGTGTTCTGGGTACCAAGTTCCACACTCGACTTCCTTCAAATTGATTCAAATCTTGCATCGCATTTACCCAGTCAGCATCCTGTAGGGCTTCGCCAATGTTCTTTGGTTCAATCAAGGATAGAAACGCATCAAACGCACATAGATTTTTCAAGGAGGATCTTGTTTTGATTCCAGATGTTAGATCTGTTATGATGTTCTTAAGAGGGTGAGAAATCTGATATCTGTGTGGTTTGAGAACTAACTTTTCACTTCTGGATAGTTCTATGGTGTCCTGTTGTTATGGAACAGGATCAGGGCCAAGGTTCACATGTTGAGTTCCCCCTGTCGTGTTGCTTGGGGTAGTTGGACCTGGTCCATCACCTGTTCTATCTTCCATGTTTGCTTCAATGTTTTCACTGCTTCTCACCAGTCCAAGCTCCTCATCTTCTGGTTCCTGTCTCTCAGCAAGAGTGTTAGTTTCATCAAAGAGAACATGTACACTTTCTTCTACACACATAGTTCTTTTATTATACACTTTATAAGCTTTTCTATGTGATGAATATCCCAAGAATGCTCCCTCATCACTTCTGGGATCAAATTTTCCTAGGGAATGTTTGCATTATTGTGCACAAAGAACTTGAATCCGAAAGCCCTAAGGTGGGATATGTTGGGATTTCTCCCTTTAAGTAATTCATAAGGAGTTTTCTCTACCAGAGGCCTGGTCATGCATCTTTTATTATTTAGCATGCAATGTTTATTGCTTCTGCCCAGAAGCTATGAGGTAGTTTGCTAGAAAGAAGCATGGTTCTTGCCATATCTTCAAGAATTCTATTCTTTCTTTCAACAACCCCATTTTGATGTGGGGTTCTAGGGGCAGAAAAATTGTGATTGATACCATGTTCATCACAGAACTCAGCAAACTTTGCATTTTCAAATTCAGTACCATGATTAGATCTTATTGATGCTAGTTGATTTCCTAACTGATTTTGGGTTTTCTTAACAAATGAGGTGAACATTATCAAATGCTTCATCCTTAGATGTCAGAAATAAGGTCCAAGTGAACCTTGAATAATCATCAACTAGCACCATTACATATTTCTTACCACCTCTGCTCAGAGTTCTCATAGGACCGCATATGTCCATATGAACCAGTTCCAACGTCCTGGTGCTACTGACCATTTTCTTACTTTTGAAAGAAGATCTTACCTGCTTCCCCCTTGCACATGACTCACAAACTTTGTATTCCTTGAACTTAATGTTAGGAAGCCCTACCAGTAGCTCTTTAGAGACTAGTTTATTTAGCTGATTTAGACTTGCGTGACCAAGTCTTTTGTGCCACAGGAGGGGATCACTGTCCAACACACTTAGGCAAGTGAGTTCATTTTCAGACAATGTGGACAAGTATATGACATAGATGTTATTCATTCTTTTTCCTGAAAAACAATCTTGTCAGTAAGCAGGTTAATCAAAAAACATTTTGTGGAAGTAAAGGCAACCAGGTTACATCTGTCGCACAGTTGTGACACACTGATCAGGCTATATTTCAAGCCATCTATCAGATACACATGTTCAATGGATCGTGTGTCATCCTTACCTACCTTACCAACCCCAATAATTTCACCTTTCTTTTCGTTTCCAAAGGAGACATTTCCTCCTTTGCGACTTTCAAGTGAAAGGAACTGTTCCATGTTCCCTGTCATATGCTTTGAGCAACCACTATCCAAATACAAAATTTGGTTGCCTCCTCTCACTTGAACCTACAAAAAGGAATCAGGGGTTAGTTTTAAGAACCCAAACTAGTTTGGGTCCTTTTCTATGAGAGAATGGATGAATCAAGCTTTTTCTAGCCCAATTTGGTAGCCGATTTTTCTTTTTAACAAAACTCTCATTTCTTCGACTGACCTGCTTTTTTGCAGTACACTCAATTTTGTAGTGGCCAGTCTTACCACAATGGGTGCAGATTTTATTCTCAGGGAGAGTGAGATACTTGCTTTTGGGATCCCACTTGGGCAATTGACTCCCAAAGCCATTCCCTCTCCGGTTGCTACTATGATTCTCTTGAAGCCATATCAAGGCATCAGATGATTTATTCCATTTACAAGTTCGATCTAATTTATGTTTGACTTTGCCAAGTTCTTCTTTAAGAGTTCTTATCTGTTCATCCTTGGAATACATCTTATCTTTTAGTTTTCCCACATTTTATTCTAACATGATATGATAATGACAACAACCTTTTTACTGGATCCTAGTTTTAGCTTTAAGTTTTCATATTTTAGTTCTAGAATCTCAGTTTCAAGTGGATGAACCTGGTTCAACAAGACAGTGTTTTTCTTTTCAGATTCACTAAGTCTGATTTCCAGGTTCATGCATTTTGCTTTTAGCATTTCACATTCT
>ML366917.1:0-59227 GCA_005239505.1 Nicotiana paniculata | reverse complement strand
CAAATCGCCTAATCCCGAGCTCCCAATCATTTTAGAACATATGAATTTCAAACCCTCAAATTTGGTATAAACTGCCCAGCAATCCCGCACCTGCTCCCCCTTGGACCGCACCTGCTGAAAAAACATTGCAGGTGCGCAATCTCACTAAAAGGGCTGGGTCCGCACCTGCGGTCACTGGGACACATCTGCGGCTCCGCATCTGCGGAACTCTTGCTGCACCTGCGAGCCTGACTGACCCAGGTCAATTCCGCACCTGCAAGGTCCCCGTCCTCACCTGCGGGTCCCCTTCCGCAGGTGCGAGACACCAGTACCAGCAGTGCTTCAGCTAGTTTCTAAGTCCAAAATCATCCCGTTGGGCATCCGAAACATCCCCGAGGCCCCCGGGACCTCAACGAAACTTGCCAACTAGTCCTAATACCTTATCCACACTTAGTCGAGCCTCCAAAACACATCACATAACATCAAAATTTCCAATTATGCATGGATTCAAGCCTAAGAACTTATGAAATTTCCAAAATCTACAACCAATGCCGAAACACGTCAAAACTAGTCCGAATGACCTCAAATTTTACACATAGGTCATAAATGACACTACGGACCTATATCCACTTTCGGAATTCCATTCTGATCCCGATATCAAAATTTCACCTATCGGCCGAAATCGCCGAAATTCTAACTTTCGCCAATTCAAGCCTAAATCTACTACAGACCTCAAGAACATATTCCAAACATGCTCCTAACCCCGAAATCACCCAACATAGCTAATGAAGTCGACAGAATTCCATTCCGGATCCGTCTTCACACAGTTCCAACTACTGTCCGATTTTCTAAAGCTTAAACTCATATATAGGGACTATGTGTCCAAAAACTCTTCGAAATTCACGACTAATCATACCGACAAGTCCCATAAGAAGATATAAAAGTAGGGAAAATAGTCATTAGGGGATCGGGGAACTAACTCTCAAAACGACCGACCGGATCGTTACATTCTCCCCGTCTTAAGAAAATTGTTCGTCCTTGAATGAGTATAGAGACATACCTGAAGCTGTGAAAAGATGGGGGTACTGACTGCGCATATCTTGCTCGGTCTCCCAAGTCGCCTCCTCGACCGACTGACCCCCCCACTGAATCTTGACTGATGCAATATCCTTCGACCTGATCTTTCTGACCTGTCTATCCAATATAGCGACTGGCTCCTCAACATATGATAAATCCTTGTCCAACTGGACTGAACTGAAATCCAAAACATGAGTCGGGTCACCGTGATACTTTTGGAGCATAGAGACGTGGAGTACCGGATGAACTCCTGCTAGGTTGGGAGGCAAGGCTAGCTCATAAGCAACCTCCCCAACATGCCGCAACACCTAAAAAGGACCAATAAATCTCGGACTCAGCTTACCCTTCTTCCCGAACCTCATGACGCCCTTCATAGGAGATACCCGAAGCAAAACCCGATCACCAGCTATAAATGCCAAATCACGAACCTTCCGGTCCGCATAACTCTTCTGCCTGGACTGAGCTGTGCGAAGTCTCTCCTGAATCACCTTCACCTTGTCCATGGCATCCTGGATCAAATCTGTACCCAACAATCAAGCCTCGCCCAACTCAAACCATCACACTGGGGACCGGCACCGTCTACCTTACAAAACCTCATATGGTGCCATTTGAATGCTGGACTGGTAGCTGTTATTATAAGCAAACTCTACAAGTGGCAAGTATCGGTCCCATGACCCTCAAAAATCCTTCACACAAGCACAGAGCATGTCCTCAAGAATCTGAATCGTGTGCTCGGACTGCCCGTCTGTCTAAGGGTGAAAGGCTGTACTCAACTCTACCCTAGTGCCTAGATCATGCGGAACGACTCTCCAGAACCGTGAAGTAAAGTGTGTACCTCTGTCTAAAATGATAGATACTGTAATATCATGGAGGCGAACAATCTACCTGATATAAATCTCCGCCAACCTCTCAGAGGAGTATGTAGTCAACACTGGAATGAAATGGGCCGACTTGGTTAGCCGATCCACAATCACCCAAATAGTATCGAACTGTTTCAAAGTCCAAGGAAGTCCAACCATAAAGTCCATGTTGATCTGCTTTCACTTCCACTCTGGAAGCTCAATATGCTGAAGTAACCCTCCTGGCCTCTGACAGTTGAGACACTTGGCCACAAACTCTAGTATATCCTTTTTCATCCTTCTCCACCAACAGTGCTGCCTCAGATCCTGGTACATCTTCGCGGTACCCGGATGAATGGAATACCGCGAGCTATGGGCCTCCTCAAGAATCAACTCCCGAAGCCCATCCACATTGGGCACACAGATCCAACCCTGCATTCTCATCACACCGTCATCTCCTATAGTCACATCCCTGGCGTCACGTCGCCGAACACTATCCTGAAGAACCAGAAGGTGGGGATCATCATACTAGCGCTCTCGAATGCGGTCATAAAGAGAAGACCGAGTCACCAGACAAGCTAAAACCCGGCAAGTCTCTGAAAGATTCAACCTCACGAACTGACTGGATAAGGACTGAACATCCAAGGCTAAGGTCTTCTCAATTGTCGGAAGATATGCCAAACTCCCTAGACTCTCCGCCCGACGACTCAAGGTGTCGGCCACCACATTGGCCTTCCCCGGGTGGTATAATATAGTGATGTCATAGTCCTTTAGTAACTCCAACCATCTCCGTTGGCGCAAATTGAGGTCCTTATGCCTGAACAAGTGCTGCAAACTCCGGTGATCCGTAAAAATCTCACATGGAACACTGTACAAATAATGATGCCAGATCTTCAGGGCGTGAACAATAGCTGCTAACTCGAGGTCATGAACCGGATAATTCTTCTCATGCACCTTCAACTTCCAGAACGCGTAGGCAATCACCTTACCGTCCTGCATCAGTACTGTTCCAAGGCCAATCCTCGAGGCATCACAGTAGACAGTGTGGGACCTCGAACCTGTAGGCAACACTAATACTGGGGCCGAACTCAAAGTTGTCTTCAGCTTCTGAAAGCTCTCCTCACACTCCTCGGTCCACCTGAACGGAGCACCCTTCTGGGTCAGTCTGGTCATAGGTGCTGCAATAGATGAAAACCCCTTTACAAAGCGACGGTAGTACCCTACCAAACCAAGGAAACTACGGAACTCCGTAGCTGATGACGGTCTAGGCCAACTCTCTATCGCCTCCACCTTATTTGGATATACTTTGATCCCATCACAAGACACTATGTGGCCCAATAATGCCATTGAATCAAGCCAGAACTCACACTTAGAGAATTTTGCATACAATTTCTTCTCCCTCAAAGACTGAAGCACGGACCTAAAGTGCTGCTCATGATCTTCCCGTGATCGGGAATACACCAGAATGTCGTCAATAAACACAATAATGAAGGAATCAAGGTAAGACCAGAACACACTGTACATAAAATGCATAAAATATGCTGGGGATTGGTCAGCCCAAATGACATGACAAGAAACTCATAGTGACCATATATGGTCCTAAAGGCAGTCTTCGGGATGTCCGACTCCCGAATCTTCAGCTGATGATAGCCAGATCGCAAGTCAATCTTGCAGAATACTCTGGAATCCTGTAGCTAGTCGAATAAATCATCAATGCGAGGCAAAGGATACCTATTCTTCATTTTAACCTTGTTCAGTTGCCGATAATCAATACACATATGCATACACATGGAGCACCCCAAGGTGATACACTGGGCCTGATGAAACCCTTATCAAGCAACTCCTATAATTGCTCCTTCAACTCCTTCAACTCAGGAGGATCCATACAATAAGCAGGAATAGAAATAGGCTGAGTGACCAGCAACAAATCAATGCCGAAATCAATGTCTCTGTCGGGCGGCATACCCGGAAGATCAACTGGGAATACATCAGGAAAGTCCCTCACTACTGGGATTGACTCAACTCGAGGGGTATGAACACTCACATCTCTCACATAGGCCAAATACGCATCACACTCCTTTTCAACCATCCACTAAGCCTTAAGGAAAGAAATGACCCTGAGGGGAGTATACTCTAAGGTACCTCTCCACTCTAATCTCGGCAAGCCTGGCATAGCCAGCATCACGATCTTAGCGTGACAATCAAGAATAGAAAAATGGGGTGACAACCAGTCCATGCCCAAGATAACATCGAAGTATACCATGCTGGGTAATAACAAATCAGACCTAGTCTCAAAACCACTAAGAGAAATCAAACACGACCGATATACGTGATCCACAACTAGAGAGTCTCCCATAGGAGTAAATACATAAACAGGGGAACTCAAAGAATCTCGAGATATCCCCAAATGTGGAGAAAAATAAGAGGACACATATGAATAAGTAGATCCTGGATAATATAATACTGATGCATCCCTATGGAAGACAGGGATAATACCTGTGATGACTGAGTCTGAAGAAACAACCTCGGAACGGGCTGGAAGGGCATAGTATCTGCCCTGGCCTCCCCCTCTAGGGCGAACTCTACCTCCCCGACCTCCACATCAAGCTGACTGAGGAGGTGGAGTGGCAGCTGGGGCTGGAAGAATAGCCGAGGACCCGACGGAGCACATGGAGGCTGATAATACTGTGGAGGTGCACCCCTCCTAGACCTGGGACAATCTTTAATCATGTGACGAGTGTCACCACACTCAAAACAACCCCTCGGAGGACGTTGCGGCTGAGACCGAATAAGAGCTGGCGTGCTGGGCTGGCCGGTAATAGCACCTCAAACTGGAGGCACACTGGATACTGACGGTGCATAATAGAACTCCTAAGGTCTAGGATGAGCTAGAATACCGCTAGCTGCTGGAAGGGATGAATGAATAGGGTGACCCACAAATCCCCTACCGTAACGTGCTGCTGGTGCACAAGCTCCTGAAAAATGGCCAGTCTCTCGAGACCTCTTGGCCTCTCTCTCCTCTCGGTTCCTGGCGAACATGCCCTCTACTCTCCTGGAAATACTTACTGCCTGCTGATAAGTGATATCCATCTCCAACTCTCTGGCCATACTGGTCCGAATACTAGGGTGAAGTCCCTCAATGAAGCATTGAACCGTTCTCTGACTGTGGCAACCAAGGCTGGTGCATGCCGAGCTAACTCACTGAAACGGACTGCATACGCCGACACAGTCATAGCACCCTGGCGCAACTTCTCAAACTCCACGCGCCAAATATTCTTGAGGCTCTGAGGTAGATACTCTCGCAGAAACATCTCTGAAAACTATGTCCAAGTGAGTGAGGCTTCTTCGTCTGGACTACTCAGCTCATAGGCCCGCCACCATTGATATGCCGCTCCCCTCAGCTGGAAAGCGGTGAAAGAAACCTCACTGGTCTCCACAATTCCCATAGTGCGGAGAATACGATGACACTCCTCAAGAAACCCAGAGCATCATCTGAAGCTAGTCCGCTGAAAATAGGTGGGTGGTACTTCTTGTACCTCTCAAGTCTGAGCTGCTCTACCTCAGAAGCAGCTACCCTGGTCCCATGCTGTACTAGAGCCACTAAGGGAATAGGAATATACTCCGGGGCCTGATCAACCTGGCCCCTCTGCTCAGGAGTGTGGATTGAGGGAGTCTGTGCCCCTCCCCCGGCCTGAGATGTAGCGGGAGCTATCGAAAGTAGTCCAGCCTGAGCTAGAGTGCTGAACATGCTCATGAAGTGAGCTAAAGTCTCCTTTAAGGCTGGAGAAACAATAGGGACCTCTTGTGTCAGCTCTCCAGCTGGAGATGTTGTAGGCTCATCTGTCGCTGCTCTTGTCGGTGCTCGGGCTTCACCACGTGGTTGTCCTCTACCCTGATCCCAACCTCTAGAAGCTCTGGCAGGGGGCTCGGGTGCCTGGTCGTCGGTCCTCCCATTACGGGTTCTCACCATCTGTGGGAAAGAATAGAATAGAATTTTAGAATTTTTGATGTCAATAACTCGCACGACAAGGAAATCAAGGAAATATGATTGTTCTTAACAGTTGCATAGCCTCCCAAAGATAGATACGAACGTCTTCGTACCGATCCGCAAGACCCTAATAAACCATATTGTGACTTGTTACTCCTATGAACCTAGACGCTCTGATACCAACTTGTCACTACCCCATTTACCCTCCGAAGGTGTCGTGACGGCACCTAGTCTCTACGACTAGGTAAGCCTACTATAACAGGGAAAAATTGAAATAAAATGCAAGCTATAAAGGGGAATAGGGGAAATGACATAAGTAACGTACTGGCCGCTCTGCTCATACAAAACATAACTTCCCAAAACCTGGAATATCACAGACAGTCACAAGCTTCTAACACTCTTGTAGCTCTAATAAAAAAACTAGAAAAGTACATAAGAACATCTCTACAAAATAGAATTAAAGGAGACTCGGAGGATTCTGTGGACGCGGCAGAAATACCTTGCAGTCTCCTGGAATCAGCAACAACGACTAACCATGAGGCTGATAGCTCGTACCTGGATCTGCACACGAAAAAACATGTGCAGGAAAGGGCATGAATAAACCACATTTGGTACCCAGTAAGTAGTGACGAGGTCAGGTTAAGGCTCTACTGGATTTCTAAATAAGTCAATTTAAAACAGTACAAAATATAGGTAATGTCTATAGTAAACAGTTTAAGAAAAACAATATAAGTTTACAGTAAAGAAAATCCTCGGCCTAACATAATATAACACAAAGTGGAATCTCCCGGGATACCGTACCGTAGTTCCAAATGATTATGCACTACAAGGGGATCTCCCGGAATACGTCCGTAGTCCCAAAATAAATATGCAGTACGGGGGGAAAGCTCCCGAAATACGTTCGTAGTCCTAATTTAAATATGCAATATAGGGGGAAAGCTCCCGAAATAAGTCCGTAGTCCCAATTTAAATATGCAGTACAGGGGGAAAACTCCCGGAATACGTCTGTAGTCCCAATTTAAATATGAAATGCGAATAAATGCCGGACAAGGTTTATTTAAACAGTTCAGGAGAAAAGTCACATGCAAGACAAAGGATAGGACTAACTAAACATGGTGCACATAGTATCAAATAGGAGATTCAGGTAAAACAGGTAGACATGCTCCTTCCTAATCTAAACTACACAATTAGCACAAACAGTGAAATAAGAGTAAAATAATTTATGGCATGGAAGGAAAAATGGAATCTTAGAAACAATCGCCCGTGTACGTACTCGTCACCTCATGTACACGACGCCCATACAAAAAATAGTATCAAAACAACCTAAGGGAAAGTCCCCAACACAGAGTTAGGCAAGCCACTTACCTCGACTACTCCACTCAACTCAAAGGCTCGCTCTTGCCACGAGTACCCGACTCCGAATGGCCCATATCTAATCAATTCAATTGCATAATGTAAATATTATTGTAAGAAATTGATCTAGCTAATTAGTTCAATGCTAATACGCGAAATTAGGAACATTTCCCAAAAAGTCCCCAGGGCCTATGTCTCGGAATCGAGAGAAAGTTACAAATTTAGAACACCCATTCACTCAAGAACTCACTCAAACAAGAATCATCGAAAACCGACGTCAAAATCTCATTAAATTCTCGAATTTCTATTTGGGGAATCTTCCTCCCATTTTCATGATTTTCACCCAAATTCCTTGATTATATTGAAGAAATTGCTATAGATTAATGATATACAAGTGAAATAAGATTAGGAATCGTTACCTATGAGTCTTCTCTTCAAAACCCACTCCAAATCGCCTAATCCCGAGCTCCCAATCATTTTAGAACATATGAATTTCAAACCCTCAAATTTATGGCATGGAAGAAAAAATGGAATCTTAGCAACAATAGACCGTGTACGTACTCTTCACCTCACGTACATGGCGTCCATACAACAAATAGTATCAAAACAACTTAAGGGGAAGTCCCCAACACAGAGTTAGGCAAGCCACTTACCTCGACTGCTTTACTCAACTCAAAACCACGCTCTTGCCATGAGTACCTGACTCTGAATGGCCCAAATCTAATCAATTCAAATGCATAATGTAAATATCATTGTAAGAAATCGATCTAGCTAATTAGTTCAAGGCTAATACGCGAAATTAGGAAAATTGCCAAAAAAGTCCCCCGAGCCCACCTCTCGGAATCGAGTGAAAGTTACAAATTTAGAACACCCATTCACTCAAGAACTCACTCAAACAAGAATCATCGAAAACCGACGTCAAAATCTCATTAAATTCTCGAATTTCTATTTGGGAACCTTCCTCCCATTTTCATGATTTTTCACCCAAATTCCTTGATTATATTGAAGAAATTGCTATAGATTAATAATATACAAGTGAAATAAGATTAGGAGACGTTAACTATGAGACTTTTCTTTAAAACTCACTCCAAATCGCCTAACCCCGAGCTCCCAATCGTTTTAGAACATATGAATTTCAAACCCTCAAATTTGGTATAAACTGCCCAGGGATCCCGCACCAGCTTCCCTTTGGACCGCACCTGCGGAAAAAACATCGCAGGTGCGCAATCTCACTAAAAGGGCTGGGGTCGCACCTGCGGTCACTGGGCCGCATCTGTGGAACTCTCGCCACACCTACAAGCCTGACTGAACCAGATAATTTCTGCACCTGCGAGGTCCCCGTCCGCATCTGCGGGTCCCCTTTCGCAGGTGCGAGACACCAGTATTAGCAGTGCTTCAGCTGGTTTCTATGTCCAAAATCATTCCGTTGGGCATCCGAAACATCCCTGAGGCCCTCGGGACCTCAACCAAACTTGCCAACCAGTCCTAATACCTTATCCGAACTTAGTCGAGCCTTCAAAACACATCACATAACATCAAAATTTCCAATTATGCATGGATTAAAGCCTAAGAACATATGAAATTTCTAAAATCTACAACCGATGCCAAAACACTTCAAAACTAGTCCGAATGACCTAAAATTTTACACACAGGTCATAAATGACACTACGAACCTACAACCACTCTCGGAATTCCATTCTGAGCCTGATATCAACATTTAACTTATCGGTCGAAATCGCCGAAATTCTAACTTTCGCCAATTCAAGCCTAAATCTACTACAGACCTCGAGAACACATTCCAAACACTCTTCTAACCCTGAAATCACCCAATGGAGCTAAAAGAGTCGACGTAATTGCATTCCAGATCCATCTTCACACAGTTCCGACTACGGTCTGATTTCTAAAGCTTAAACTCATATATAGGGACTATATGTCCAAAAATTCTCTGAAATTCACGACTAATCATTCCGACAAGTCCCATAGGCAGATATAAAAGTGGGAAAAACAATCATTAGGGGATCAGGGCGCTAACTCTCAAAAAGACTGACCGGGTCGTTACAGGCGCCCACCGTGGGGTTAAGGATAATAGTGATTGTTCAGTGCTAATTCTGATATAAGATACTATTTTACGCTTGTTTCTTTTCAAGAATTTGTTTTCCGAATTAATCATGTCAAACTCACAGAACACTGCTACACATGGTGATAACGGTCTCAGACTCCACAACGAGAATGAGATATTATCGCTCCAGGAATCGAGGTGCCACAAGCTGACCTCGGAGGAGCATCGCCTGTCAACCCGGTCGATGTTAGTTTTGCGTGTTTCTTTGAATGCGGATTTAGGTGGGGACCCCGATGAAAGCATACAAAGAGAGGGTCCAAATGACGGTCGAGGTACTCGGGGCAAAAGAGATGAAGGTGTCAGTCTCCAAGTTATATTTGAAATGCTGCAAGCCCAATAAAATGCCATTGCTCAGTGTCAAAATCAGCACAGGGCATTAGACAGGGTCGAACAAGAGGCTACTCGTCGTACCGAGCCAGTGCGTCAAAGATCAGGTGACAATACTTCGACAACTGACCCTACTATAATGAGAATGCTCGAGGAGCTTACTAAGAGAATAGAATCGGGAGAAAAGAAAATCGAGGCCAACAACAAGAAGATGGAAACCTATAACTCTCGAGTTGATAAGATAACGGGGGAACCACTGATATTAACGAGAATGGACTCCAAGAAGTTTGTGCAAAAACCATTCCCTCCAAGTGTGGCTTTGAAGCCCATCCCAAAGAAGTTCTGAATGCCCGATATACCTAAATAAAATGGGACCTCGGACCCCAATGATCACATTACTTCTTATACGTGCTCCATAAAAGGTAATGATTTGGAAGATGACGAAATCGAGTCTGTATTGCTAAAGAAATTCGGGGAGACCTTATCAAAGGGAGCTATGATTTGGTACCATAACTTGCCACCAAACTCTATCGATTTGTTCGCCATGTTGGTGGATTCATTTGTTAAGGCACATGCTGGGGCCATAAAGGTCGCAACAAGAAAATCAGACCTCTTCAAAGTGAAGCAGAGGGATAATGAGATGCTAAGAGAGTTCGTGTCTCGATTCCAAATGGAACGGATGGAATTGCCACCAGTTACTGAAGATTGGGCCGTCCTATATTTCACCCAAGGATTAAACGAGCGAAGTTCGATCGCATCGCGCCAGTTGAAGAGGAATTTAGTAAATTACCCGACTTTGACTTGGGAAGATGTTCACAACCGATATCAGTTGAAGATTAGGGTCGAGGATGACCAATTGAGAGCCCCTTCAGGTTCAGTACATCCAAACCGGTCGACAGGTAAAAACCAAAGAGATATTGATAGAGAATCTAGGTTGAATAAAGATAGGTATCAGCAGTATGTTTCAGATTGAAGGAATAATGGTTCGGGATGTAACGCCGCCCGAAACGATCGAAGGGGTGACCGAGGGCAGAATTATTGGGGATTAATGAGTAAGACTGGTTTCGACAAATATGCAAATCCCACAAAAGCACCCTAGTTATCAGAGTATAATTTTAGTGTCAATGCATCGGGGATTGTATCGGCCATCGGAAGGACCAAAGACACTAGGTGGCCCAGACCTATAAAACCGATCCTACTCAGAGAAATCCAAACCTAATGTGGAAGTATCATGGCACACATGGCCATATGACCGAAGACTCCAGATAGTTAAGAGAGGAAGTATCTCGATAATGAGGGCCATCTTCGACAATTCCTTAGTGATCGAGCCAAAAATCACTTCAGGGAGAGAGACGCCAACAGAAAGAATAAGTAGGAAGAACCTCAACATGTTATCCACATGATCTTCGGCGGGGTCAACATCCCACAGGGACTTATATTCAAGCACACCAAAGTATCGATCACAATAGAAAAGATTATGTGCCCGAAGGCACCCTCTCGTTCAACGATGAAGAAGCAAAAGGCATCTCTCAGCCACACAACGACGCCCTGGTAATTTATATTTTGCTAAATAAAATTCAAGTTAAACGTGTTCTCGTGGATCTAGGTAGCTCGGCGAACATAATCAAATCGAGGGTCGTAGAGCAGCTCGGTTTGCTAGACCAAATTGTACCTACATCTTGAGTCCTAAACGGCTTCAACATGGCCAGTAAAACAACGAAGGTGAAAACAATCCTACCAGTGAACGTGGCCGGGACCATCCAAGACACAAAATTTCATGTCATCGAAGGCAACATGAGATACAATGCATTACTCGAAGGCCCTGGATACACAACATGAGGGCAGTACCATCGACACTTCACCAAATGATGAAGTTCCCAACAGGGGATGGTGTAAAAACAATCTATGGGGAATAACACGCTGCAACAGAAATGTTTGCAGTCGAGGAGGTGACGCCGATATCAGCACCTTCGACCTCAAAAAAGTCGAGCACCAAAGATAAGCAAGCGGCCAAATAGCAATCACCGTTCCCAGCCTCGACCGAATCGTATAAACAGGTAATCGAAGAAGAAGAAGAGGATTTTCTCACTCCTCGAACTTTCGTCGTTGCCGAAGAATCGGATGCTACCAAGTCAACGATCGAGGAGCTGGAACATGTGATACTGATCGAGTGTCTACCCGAACTAAAGGTATACCTGGGAACGTGGTTGACCCCTGAGCTTAGGAAAAAACTTATTCAATTTCCTATTGATAACATGGATTGCTTTGCATGGTCCCATTTAGACATAACAGGAATCCCGCCCGAGATAACGACTCACCGGCTGAGCCTAGATCCCTAGTTCAGACCAGTAAAGCAAAATAGAAGGCCACAATCCGAGGTAAATCACGCCTTCATAAAGGAGGAGGTAACCAAACTTCTTAAAATAGGATCCATTGGGGAAGTAAAATATCACGAATGGTTAGCCAACGTAGTCGTAATCCCCAAAAAGGAGAACAAACTTAGAATGTGTGTAGATTATAAGTACTAGAATAAATCATTTCCAAAATACTCTTTTCCCTTCCTAACATCGATCGAATGATCGATGCCATGGCCGGCCACGAGATATTTTTCTCAACGCCTATTATGGGTACAACCAAATCTAGATGGACCCTGTTGATACCCAATTTTCCCTCATATTTTCAAATATATATTAAAAAGAGTGCATATGTACCATCATTTGATTTACAAGCAAGAAAAGGCATTTTAAATAATTTTTTATAATTTTTGAAGGCTTTAAATCAATTTATTTCTGCATTTTTATTGTATAAATACCCATTAATTACCTTAAAAATTATTTTATGATGATTTTATCATTTAAACTTTCCATTTACACCCATATTAGGTTTTAACCATTTAATACATTTATTATAATTATATTTGCATTTTAAGGCTAAATTGCATATTTTTGCAATAATAGCCCATACATGCCTATAATTACTTTATTTATGTAAAAAGTAATCTTTTATATTTTTATAACATAAATAATTGTTTTAAATAATATTTATGCATAAATGACATTTATTTATTTATTATTTTTAAAAATTATTTATTTATTAAATATTAGGTATTTAAATAATAGCCAAATTTTACCCCAATTTCGGACCAACACTCCAGCACAATTACCTAAATACATAGCCCAATTACCCTGAATCCAAAACAAACAACCCTTTACTAAAACCCCGTCGGTACCCGCCAAGCCAACCCGACCCAATCTTTCTTTAAAATCCTGGTTGTTGATCTTTAAGATCAACGACCCACGTTTAACCCCACCCTTTTAATTACCCAAAAACCCCTAACCCTAACCCATTTCTCACCACCGCCCTCCCCTAATTGCTCTATATTCTTCTTCTTCTCTAAAGAAACACTAGCGCCGTTAACCTATTATACACTCCGATTCCGACCCAAAAATAGAATCAATCAATGATTCCCTTACCTTGTTGACCACCTCTCGCTACTAGATACTCATCTATGATGTTACTTAGTTTTTTGCCTAAACATGGCAAGCAAATCTCGTTAGAATCGAACCAAAGACGGTTCAAACCCTTGATTTTTCTACCATGCCATCTATATTCGTTCTCGTTCTTTTATGCTATGAATCTTTTCTGTTGATTGTTATTTACCCTAAACTAGGATTTTCAAATCTCTTTAGATCGAACCAAAATTGGTTCGATTCTTTGATTTTGGGTGATATTTTGTCTATATTCATCCTATTCTATGTGATATTCGATTTTTATTTTAGATTCCACCGATTTTTTCATTTTTCCTAAAACTAGGGTTTGAATTTCCCTTTGTTCCGTACTGATTCTCAACCGATACTTTTCCTTTTCTATGTTTAACTACTCTTTTTACTTATGTTTCCCTATCTTCTACTTTATTCTTTGCCTTAAAAATGTTTTGGTATTATTTGTGTGTTTTCCTGTTGATTTACTGAATCCCTTTGATTTGTGCCCTAAAATCGATTCTAATTGATTCCAGAATATTTTTTCCTTATTTGTGTTTGAATGATTTGTTTTCCATGTTTACTTGCTCGATCTCTACATTATATAAACCCCCACCCCATTCCCCTTTAGGACCGACTGGAAAATCATTATAACCTCACTAGATCTAAGCTTTACTCTGTTATTCTATACTGTGGTCTTGGCCGGCTGAAAGCCAAGGCAATTAAGTTCTAGGTCTTTTGCTCCTCATTGACGATTCAGAATACTGTGGGTTTTGTTCTTTTCTTGCATTTATCACTTAACTGGTGAGTCACTTAACTTCTGCACTTGCATTCTAACATATCTCTGATTTGTATATGTTATTCTTGATGAATCCATGATCTAATATGTATATGAGTAGTGTTTAGGCATTATCCTTATTAAGTTGTGTGGTCTCTTTAACCTTTGTTTTCTCCTAATGTTGCATGTTCTGAAGTTATTTGAACCCCCTTAGGGCCTATTCAGTTAGTGTATTGACTTTTGAATGCCTATGAACATTTTTATTCATCTATCCCCCCTCATCTGAATCCCTACAGTAGTCTGTGTTGATCCTTTAAGTGTTAGTCATTATGGACCTCATCATGCTTATTTGATCCCATATCCCCTTAGTATCTTCTTGTGACCTCAGTATGTTTTGAATTGTCACTTTAAGGTGCTAGGCTAAACCTTTGGCACAAACTGAATCATTCTGTTAATTAGACCTCTATAACAATGCTTGAATGCTTATCTGCTATTTGTGTGTCTTTCATGCTATCCAGAATCTCTGTAAAATTCCATGGCATACATGTCTGTGATCCTGCTTCATTGCTAACATGATGCCCTCTCCTTTCTGTGATGATGTGTTTTAAATCCTTCAATTCATGTCCTTAACCTTAGTCTTTTCTCTTTCACCTCTTGCTTAAGTTCTTTGAATCCTATTCTTGGACGGCTGAAAGCCAAGGCTATTTAGGTTATGTCCTTTGATCTCTCTAGTGTGAGCATTGCCTTGGGTTCTTGAAGCCCTTGGGAACTCTGACACACTAGGGATTTGGGTTGTTCCTTAATATATGGGTGAATCACTTATCGACTGGTTATTTGGTATCTATGAACATGAAATTTGGAGTTGTTATAGGTTGAAGGACTGGCCTGTCCAGGTGCATTTGGGCCTGTTGTAGGATCCCTATAATTTTACTTACTTTGTAATTCATTCATTAAATTTTGGATTGTAATAATTATTTGTAATAACAATTCTGGGGTATCAGTAAAAATAGGAAAGAGTTCATATTTTATATCTTCTATAAAGTGAGGTAGAAATCCTACCTATAGGTTTAATGCTGTGATGTTGAAGGTTATATGTTAGAAATCATGCTTCTAGGTGTCTTATTGTGTTCAGTAATTATGTGCTAGAAACCATGTCCATAGGTTCAATGCTTGGCTTGATTATGTTCTGTTACAGACCATGCCTATAGAAATGGTATGGTTCAATGTGTGTGTGAATTCCTGCTTGCATACTATTTCGTTCAGATTGTAGAAATCATGTCTATAGGATTCAACATTGTTCATATTATAGAAACCATGTCTATAGGATTCAACACTGTTCAGATTTTAGAAATCACGCCTATAGGATTCAACACTGTTCAGATAGTAGAAATTATAACTATAGGATATAAACGGGATAAAGTTATAGAATGCAAGACCGAATCCATTTAATTGTTATTTATGCTTGTTTACTGTGTTGTTATCCTCACTAGAAAGCATGCATATAGGATTAAAATGAATAATTCTAGGTCTGCTTATGTGACTTGCCGCTATTTATTATCGCATAAAACACTTAGATACCATGCTGGTAGGAATAATCGTATGGTGCTAAAATCAGTAGGCAAACTTTGTAGGTTCTGATAATCGCATTAAGAAACTGGTTTTTTATCACATAGATATCCTGCCTATAGGATTTTGCAATTAATGAAGCTTGTTAATACTAATCAGTTTGTGTGCATTGCTGCCTACATGTAGACGCTAATTTGAGCCCTAACTTATTTCTATTTGGAAGTCCTAACTGTTTTGTATGTCGCCTAGTTTTATCCTTTTGAGCAACCTAAGTTAAGGTATCGAACCACCCTGAAATAGAGGTCCAAATGCCTCCTGGACCGTAGGCATGGGACGGGAAGTGCATGCATAGGGTACGACTTAGAACTGATTAGAGCGCTTTAGGTAAATAACTTAAAGATGGTAATTGGTTAGCAGGAGATGATAGTCTGTGCCCGCTGAATAATATGAGTAACACCCCGTCTTGAGGTAGTTACGAAGTATTATTTATGTTGCATAGGGGATCCTTTAGGCTAAAACAATTAGGACCCTCCTTATTTCTGTTTCAAAATAAGTCGCTTATTTCATTTATCCATTATTTCTTTTCTCTTAGACTAATTCACATGGTTTGAGTTCGGTCGGGACCCACCGTTGTGGACCTCGAGGAGTGCCTAACACCTTCTTCTCGAGGTAATTTGAGCCCTTACCTGATCTTTGGTGATGTAAACTAGTAAATCTAATTTATTTGCAATAGGTGGCTTAACGCACCTTAATCTGTTAGGTGGAGACTCTCTTTTAATAACCCTTCCTTCCTTTTAAAAGAGTTGTCAATGTCGAAACCTGATTTTGCGAGAAAAAGGGGCGCGACAACATGGCGACTCTGCTGGGGAAACCCTTAGGTTCTTATTATAATGAAATTGGTCCATGTGAATTAGTCTCAATAAGCGTGTCTTTATTATTTTTTGAACATCCCGCTCCCATTCGCCCTTTTTATTTCTACATGCACACCCCTTTCCCTATTTTCCCTTTATATGAACTTACATGCAATTCTTCGCTTAATCTTGTTACAATATGCATCCCCTCCGTTGTTGCCCAAATCATGTCCACTAGCTGCAATCTTTAAAGTTTTGTTATGTCTTTCCAATCCCTAACCCCTTTTTACCGCTTTATTATAGTTTTTCGTTATACGAACTAAATTCTTTCTTGTTTTCTTTCTTTTCCTGTCTTTACATTTATTAAAAACTGCATTTATCGCTTTCATCATGCAAAATACTTGACAATGTGTTGTTTTGTTTTTGCATTATTACATGCTCTGCGTCATATTCCACTCATGCACAATTAATATCATAACGACACTTGATGAGTGTTCGCGCTCTTCCTATATTACCCCTTTTAAATTTGGAAAGGCTTATTTGCGGTAAAACTAGTCGATCAACGGTGTAGTCGATGGTTCCGTGCCTTTCCCTCTCAAGTTGTCGACTTGAGGGTACCGGTCTAGACTCTTATAGAAGCCTTACTCTAATTTTAACTGTGCATGCATCATGCGGGAAATCGTGCTTCTAGAGGGTTTTTGAAAACGATGGGTCTTAGAAAGAATGACGAGTTAGTCTACTTGAAGAAATCCTACATAAATTTCGACTTCATTTACGAGCATTATGGGCACAACACATCCTACCGTATCTATCATGATGATTTTTCCATCACTTCCCTGGGATGGACTCATCGTCGGGTTTTTGTGTTCATCGTCTGTTGTCTGGGTATGATAGTATTTCCAATCCAAGGAGAAAGGATTCACACTCGTTTGGCTATGATTACCAAAACCTTAATGGAAGGGATTGAGGGACAGATTACACTATTGTCCCAATGATCGTGGCAGAGATATACCGAGCTTTGGACCGCTGCAAGAAGGGATTTAGACATTTTGAGGGTTGTAATTTGAAACTGCAAATATGGTTGTTGGAGCATCTTCAAAGAGAACAGTACCATCAGGAATTCCACGGCGACCATGAAATGACCACATAGCTTTCCACCATCCAAAAATAATGACTTTCATCCCAGGCAGGTTTGCGCAATCGGAAAACGCTATGGATTGGGTACACTTATTGGCAATCTGACTGATGACAGGGTCTGTTGGATGTTCTAGTGGTTCCCTACTGATGAGTTCATCATCAGGTCCAGGGATGTTCCTCACTTAGTGCTGATCGGGTTGAGGGGTATATATCCTTATGCTCCTATTAAGGTCATGAGACAGGCTGGGAGAAAACAAGTCATACCGCGAGTCTCCAAGATGGTTCATTACAAAGTAGACTTTCAAGGTGATGCCATTCCATTTAAGTGTGAAGCCCAACACATGTTGCATCTGAAGATTATTGTGAAGAAGGATACCATCGATCCGGATCGGTACCACGCCGGTCATGTGTATTTCTACCTATCATGGTTGGATGATGACATAGAGGGGGAAGTCGATCGAGGAAATGGAGTCATAGATGAAGTTGCCGAAGCACAGGTGAAATAAAAGAGGTTGCGTAAAAGAATCTTTGAGTCTGAGGCTAGACATTTGGAACAACACAAGGTAGACATGGAATCAATCAATGAATGGAGAGGAATTTATACAGAATCAACAGAAAGGTTGGAGTATTTAGAGAAGGGTCTGATGGAGCTTGAAGTTAAGATGAGGAAAAGGGTCGTGGATTGTCAAAATGCAGAGGGCAACGGAGGAGGACACCTAGAAAGAGCCTATCTGTTGTTGGACATGCGCGACCTAGGGAATCTGATCGATGGGGCCAAGAAGTCAAAGCTTAGAGAAGGTCCCTCCTGGACCAAATAGATTAGAACTATTGTTTACTTGCTTTTCTAGAGTCGTTTTGGAAATTGATTGTAATAAGGAAAATGCCATTAGCAACCTTTTCAATTATTGTCATTTAGAGGTTTGACTTATTTATTACATTAATGAAATGAGGCAGTTAACGACATTAAGCTTCTCCAAATCTACGTGTCGCTAGGCCTAACTCAGGCACAATGAGGTCCCCAAATTAGGACGTGAATCTAATTCTGCAATACATGTTTAAATACTGCCAATATCCTTCCAAAATTCCCTACTAACTTGTTTACCTTTTTACTTTTCTTTGTTTTGATTATTACCATCCCCTAAGGTTGGTTCGTGCATACTAGCATTATCAGCATATCATACTAGATCCAGAGGCCCTCCTCCTCCTCCTCCTCCAAGTGATCTTAAAAATAAGGGAAAATCTAAGATTGATGACATGAGCGGCATCAGGAAAGACAACGTTGCGCATGTGGAAAATGTTGAAACTTCAGATGGTCGGAGTACTCCGGCACATAATGATTTGGTTCTACGGCTGGAGCAGAAAATACTGGAATTGCAAGGGAAACTTAAGCAGGTCCGCAACTTGGCAAACCTATACCTCACCTTAAAAATCCCGGATATTAACCAACAAAATGCCCAGAACCCAGCACCTCCTCAAAACACACCAAACCAACATCCACAAAATCCTCCCGCACCTCATCAATACGTCACGCCTCCTCAAAATCCTAACCCTCCACCAGTACCAACTCCTCCTCAACACCAACATCTTCCAACTCAGTATCCATAAACTACTACCTATCATACTCCTAAAAATACACCGCAACCTACCCCCGATCTGCAGAACTCAACCAATGATCACCACTACACCCAAATCCTCGGTATCCACCAGAACAACCCTATATATGTAGAAACTCTACCTCACCCTACTCAACAAACCCCATATACACCAAAATCCTCCAAGAAGGACCTCCTCATCAAGAACATGGTAGAGGAACTTAAGAAGCTCACAAGCTGAGTCCAAGGTGTCGAAGGGGGTAAAGGCATTGAGGGTTTGAAATGAAGATGTATGTATTCAGCCGGATGTAGAACTGCCGGAGGGTTAAAAACCTCCCAAGTTCGAGATATTTGACGGAACAGGTGACCCAAATATGCATCTAAGGACATACTGTGACAAGCTCCTAGGAGTTGGAAAAGATGAGAATATTTGCATGAAGTTGTTCATGAGAAGTCTCACTGGAGACGCCCTATCTTGGTACATCAGTCAAAATCCCAAGAAGTGGTTTAGCTGGGTAAGCATAGCATCAGATTTCATGGATCAGTTCAGGTTTAATACGGAGAATGTACCAGACGTCTTTTGCATACAAAATCTCAAGAAGAAGCCAACAGAGACTTTCCGCGAGTATGCTACTCGATGGAGATCGGAAGTCGCAAAAGTAAGGCCGACTTTGAAAGAAGAGCAGATGAACAAGTTCTTTGTCCGGTCCCAAGACCCACAATACTATGAAAGGTTAATGGTTATCGAGAATCATAAATTCTCTGACATCATCCAGCTAGGGGAGAGTATTGAAGAAGGGATCAAGAGCGGAATGGTAACTAATTTTGAGGCATTACAGGATACGAACAAAGCATTGCAGTCAGGGGGTATATCCAAGAAGAAAGAAGTAGGGGTCGTGATGGTAGCCAAGGTCCAAAATCTCCTCTTACATATCAAACACCTCCACCTATATATCATCCTTCACCTCCCAGATATCCACAACCCGCCACCGCCTACCATACTTATAACACCCAGCCAACATATTAACACTCACCACCAGCCCGCCAAAACTATCAGAAACCCAGACCAAATTCTGACTGCACGCCGCCCAGACAATATACCTCTATTGCTGAACCTATCGATCAATTATAAGAGAGACTGAAAGCTGACGGATATGTCACCCCTATTCTCACTGTTGCCATGGAGAACTCTTCTAAATGGGTCAATCCAAATAAGACATATGCCTACCACTCTGGCACGAAAGGTCATACCATCGATGAATGTTGCACTTTGAAAGACAAAATCCAGACATTAATTGATACCAAGGTCATACAAGCAAGAGAGGCTGCACCTAACGTCCGCAACAATCCTCTCCCGGATCATAAGGGCGAGGGAGTAAATGTGATAGAGACTAATGAAGAATGGGACCCGGAAGGGTCAATTGGGCTTATTTGAGAAAGGGGATGACCCAAAGAAACCTGCAGTCACACTTACTCCTATTGTGGTCCAGATACAGCCATCAGTCAAAGTTGAAATAGCCGCACCAACCCCATTCGAGGTAGAAACAACACCTGCACCTAATCCATTTGAAGTAGAAGTAACCACGCCCTTCAACGTGACGGTAGCATCCACCCCGCCTTTTAATACCAACGTCGTACCCTGGGACTATGTTGCCGAATCCAGAAGGAAAGGAAAAGCAAAAATGGAAGAATCTGGTGCAGCACGAGGGATGACCAGGACTGGTAGAATTTATATACCTGAGAATTTGAGAGGAACAAGTAAAGAAGCTGCCTCCAAGCAGCCCATAATTGAAACTGGCTCGGATGATCTTTGGAAAAAGGTGCAAGCGAGAGAATATTCAGTGGTAGACCATCTGAACAAAACTCCTGCTCAGATATCCATCCTATCATTACTGCAGAATTCTAAGGCATATAGGAATGCCTTGATGAAGGGATTGAATAAAGCTTACGTACCCAACAATATCACCAGTGGGGAGATTGCTAACATGGTAGGGAAAGTACTAGAGATCCACAAGATCACCTTTCATGAAGACGAATTGCTGCTAGAAGGATTAGCCACAACAGGGCACTGCACATCAAGGTACGATGTGAGGATAAATTCATTGCTAGGGTTTTGGTAGATAGAGCTTCCAGTCTCAACATCTGTCTATTGACAACTCTGAAAAGATTGGGCAATGGATTACATGAAATATAGGCAGGGACTATGAACGTGAAAGCATTTGACGGATCTCAAAGGGCCACGATCGGGGAAACAAATCTTTGCTTACAAATGGGCCCGACTTGGTTTGATGTCGAATTCCAATTACTCGACATATCCGCCTCGTACAAATTATTATTGGGACGACCTTGGATACATGCCGTTGGGACTGTGGCTTCTACTTTGCATCAGGCGGTAAAGTTCGAATGGTACCATCAAGAAGTGTTCATTCATGGAGACCGGATTAATCCCATTTATACCAACCAAATTGTTCCGGTCGTGAAAAATAGAAGGAAGTTAGTTGGGGAGACTTATCATCGCATCGAGCATGTCAATGCAATTGAGAAGGACAAGTGGTGGAGCAGCAAAATAGAAAGCATAGTAGTGTTGGCAGGGTATGAATCTGGTAAAGGGCTCAGGAAGAATCTCCAAGGTATTTCCAAGCCAATACAGCTAAAACGTCACGGCAGGACCTTTGGATTGGGATATCAATACACCTGGCATGAGTATCAGAACTGGTCGCCACCATGGCGTTGTCCTTACTACCTCTCGAGCAGCCAATACCGCATCTAAACCGATATTTCCACCAAGATGACATGATGTGGGGATCCGAAGAAGACGAGGTGCTAGCGGGTCTGAGGAATTTATTCTTAGAAGATGAAGACGTAGATTGCAGTGTGATAGTTGAGGAGGAGGAGAAAGAAGGCCTCATCATCCAGACAGTGGAGAAGGGAGTTGTTCTAAGGAACTGGACCGCCACACCATCTATGTCCCGACGAGTCCCGGGGTAGCTTGGCTGCTAGTGTCATTCATTTTGAAAACAATTCCTTTTGAGCATTTTTCTTAAAAACATTATTTTTTCTTTCCTTTCAGTATTTCTCCTTGAAAAAAATTGTTTGAAGTCATTTAAGATTGCTCTGTTTGACATTTTAACATTTATCAACGACTTGACGTTTTATTATTATTATCTTTCATATCTTTCTCTCTACAACATTACTATTTCTTACCTTGATGAACCAACGACTGTGACATGAGACAACGCAACATAAGGATAGTGACTCGGAAGAGATAAAAGAAGAAGACCTGATACATGAGGAAATCGTCAGAGAAGTTGAGAATTTTGAGAACAAACCTAAGTCCAACCTGGATGAGACTGAGGTAGTCAACTTGGGAGATTCTGAAACCGTCAAAGAAACTCGCATAAGAATTCACTTGTCACCATTAGAGAAGGAAGAGTACACTCGTTTCTTGAGAGAGTATGAGGAATTTTCGCATGTTCATATGACGATATGACCGGGTTGATCACATCACAAGTTACATACCAATCCAATGTGTCCACCAGTAAAGTAAAAACTCAGAAAGTTCAAACCATAAGAGTCTAAAAATCAAGAGAATTCACCAAGAAGATCAAAGCTAAGGTCCTCAGGGTAGTTGAATATCCAACTTGGTTGGCCAACATTGTGCCGGTTCCGAAGAAAGACGGGAAAATCAGGGTGTGTGTCGATTATCGGGATTTAAACAAAGCAAGTCCCAAAGATGATTTCCCACTACCAAACATACACATATTGATTGACAATTGCACCAAGCATGAACTCCAATCCTATGTAGATTGCTTCGTCGGTTATCATCAGATTCAGATGGACAAAGAAGACGCGGAGAAAAAATCTTCCATCATGCCGTGGGGAGTGTACTATTACAAAAGGATGTTATTTGGTTAAAAGAATGCTGGGGCCACCTACATGAGGGCCATGACACCATTTTCCATGACATGATACACAAGGAGATAGAATTATATGTGGATGACATCATTTTCAAATCCAAGAAGGCCACAGATCACATAGCAGATTTGAGAAAGTTCTTTGAATGGCTGCGGAAGTACAGCCTTAAACTGAACCCCATAAAATGTGCCTTTGGAGTTACTGTCGAAAAATTGCTAGGGTTCATTGTCAGCCACCGAGGAATTGAGTTAGACCCGTCAAAGGTCAAAGTTATCTAGGAGTTACCACCACCAAAGAACAAGAAGGACATGATGAGTTTCTTGGGGCGTCTCAACTACATCAGCCTCTTCATAGCGCAATTAACTGTAATATATGAACCAATTTTCAAAATGCTGAAGAAGGATGCCGCCACCAGCTGGACTGAAGACTATCAGAAGGATTTTGACAAAATCAAGGAATACATGTCCACACCACCAGTCCTAGTCCTGCCAGAACCTGGTAGACCACTACTACTATACCTTTCTGTATTGGATGGGGCTTTCAGTTGTGTCTTGGGAAAACATGACAAAACAGGGAGAAAAGGGCAAGCCGTATTATTATCTGAGAAAGAATTCCACACCTTACGAAGCACAGTACTCCCTGCTAGAACACACTTGTTTTTCTCTAACATGGATAACCCATAAACTGGGGCACTACTTCTGTGTTTATACTACATATCTCATATCGAGAATGGATCCACTGATATATATTTCAGAAGCCTATACCTACAGTAAAGATGGACAAATGGGAAATATTTCTGAGTGAGTTTGACATCATCTATATAACTCAGAAGGCAGTTAAGGGACACGCATTAGCAGATCATCTTGCAGAAAACCCTGTAGGAGGGGAATACGAACCATTGAAAATGTATTTTCCTTATGAAGAAGTGTCATTTGTAGGAGAAGATATTGCTGAAGCCTAAGACGATTGGAGAATATTTTTCAACGGAGCTGCAAACTTCAAAGGAGTCGGTACTAGAGCTTTTATGGTGTCAAAAATTGGTCAACGCTACCCAGTGTCCGCAAAACTCAAGTTTCCGTGCACCAACAATATGGCGGAGTATGAAGCCTGCCTATTAGGGCTCAATTTGGGTGTCTACATGAATATTCAGGAATTGCTGGTGATTGGTGATTCAGACCTGCTGGTGCATCAGGTACAAGGAGAATGGGCTACACAAAACACCAAGATACTACCGTATCTACATCACGTACAAGAGAAGATGAAGAGGTTCACGAAGATAGAGTTCCAACATGTCCCTAGAATCCAAAATAATTCGCATATGCGCTGGCCGCATTATCCTTCATGATACAACACCCGGACAAGAATTTCATCGATCCCATTCCGGTGAGAATTCATAATCGGCCAGCTTACTATGCTCATGTTGAAGATGAAACAGATTGGAATCCATGGTTCCACGATATCAGGGAATATTTGGAAACATGAGAATATCTAGAGCATGCAAACCACACCTAGAAACGCACACTTCGGAGGTTGTCTAACCATTTCTTCCAGAGTGGAGGAATTCTGTATAGAAAAACTCTAGATCTAGGGATATTACGGTGTGTCAACACTAGAGAAGCCGCCAAACCGCTTTAAGAGATACACATCGGAACCTCCAGCCCACATATGAATGGTTTCGTCCTAGCCAAGAAGATACTCAGAGCCAGATACTTTTGGATGACTATGGAAACAGACTGCATCAGGTATGTCCAGAAATGTTTTCAGTGCCAGATACACACATATATGATACGGGTACCTCGAAATGAACTTAATGCAACAAGCGTACCTTGGCCTTTTGTTGTCTGGGGAATGGATTTCATCGGACCAATCGAGCCCACCGCTTCAAACGGGCACATGTTCATTTTAGTGGCCATCGACTATTTCACAAAATGACTTGAAGCCGCATCTTACAAAGTTGTAACCATAAAAGTCATAGCAGATTTTGTCAGGGATCGTATTGTTTATCGATTCGGGGTTCCATAATCCATCTTCACTGACAATGCCGACAATCTCAACAGTGATCTGATGAAAGCTATGTATGAAACCTTCAAAATCAAGCATAAAAACTCCACAGCATACTGACCCCAAATGAATGGAGTCGTGGAAGCCGCCGACAAGAACATCAAGAAGTAACTAAGCAAGATGGTAGAGAACCACAAATAGTGGCACGAGAAGTTATCATTTGCCTTATTAGGATATCGTACCATAGTCCTCATGCAACCGGGGCAACCCCTTATCTGTTGGTCTACGGTACTGAAGTTGTCATCCTCACCGAGGTAGAAACTCCATCTTTGAGAATCATACAAGAAGCTGAACTTAGTAATGCAGAATGGATCAGAAGCCGCTATGAGCAATTAGCTTTCATTGACGGGAAAAGAATGAATGCAATGTGTCATAGTCAGCTCTATCATAATAGAATGTCTAGAGCATTCAACAAAAGGGACAAACCTAAACAGTTCGCACCGGGGCAGCTGGTGCTGGAACAAATCTTTCCACATCAGGATGAAGCCAAAGGGAAATTCTCACCCCAATTGGCAAGGACCTTATATGGTTCACAGGGTACTGACAGGAGGAGCACTCATACTAGGAGAGATGGACGGATAAGTTTGACCAAAACCCATCAACTCAAATGCAGTCAAAAGATACGATGTTAAACTGTTTGCATTTCTTCATATGATGTATTTGAACTACGCTTGACCTGATTCCTGCTTAAGAGGGGATACGTAGGCAACACTGTGGGTTCGGTCACAATACAATAAGATTTCCATTTTCCCCATTATCAGAAACTGGGGCAGAATTTTGAGGGGGGCCCTTAAGATTCCGAAGCAAGTTCAGACAACGACACCATATGCGGAATAACCAGAAGTTCGTCCAGATAACTGGGGTAGAATTTTGAGGAGGACCTTTAAGATTCTATGTCAAGAAGGTCAAAATGTCTCTAATAATATCACAATTACTGGTTCATCTAATCAATTTTTAAATTGCATATTACTATGTTTTGAAAACTAAGCATACGTATTTTTCAAAAAATTTATTTTTTTAGCCAAATGCTACCCATGGTAACTTGAACAGGACTCTAGTGCGGAGCGGAGCAAAGCAAGCAGACAAAGGCACGGACCAACCTCCCCGCTAAACTCATGATTTTTCTTTGAATACATGAGCAAGAGATAGTCGCCAGTACGTGCGCACCTTAGAATCACTATCTTCACAACAACAAAGCTACCGAACTCATCTCCAACTAAGAAATACTCTGCTATCACTTATTATTTATTCGCTGCATGAGACTAAGCACTGTCTCAAACCTTTCATGAGGCTAATCCCTACCTCCTCAGCTGCATAAGGCTAAGCTTTGCTTTCTCATTGCATGAGACTAAGCATTGTCTCCATCTTGCATGAGGCTAAGCCCTTCCTCCTCAGTTGCATAAGGCTAAGCATCGCCTTCCCCTTGTATGATACTAAGCATTGTCCCAAATCTTGCATGAGGCTAAGCCCTGCCTCCTTAACTGCATAAGGCTAAGCATCGCCTTCCCCTTGCATGAGACTAAACATTGTCTCCATCGTGCATGAGGCTAAGCCCTGCCTCCTCAGCTACATAAGGCTAGGCATTGCCTTCTCGTTGCACGAGACTAAGAATCGTCTCCATCTTGCATGAGGCTAAGCCCTGCCTCCTCAGCTGCATAAGTCTAAGAATTGCCTTCTCGTTGCACGAGACTAAGCATTGTCTCCATCTTGCATGAGGCTAAGCCCTACCTCCTCAGTTACATAAGGTTAAGAATTGCCTTACCGTTGCACGAGATTAAGCATTGTCTCAAACCTTCCATAACTACAAATGTTTCTCTATTCCGAACCTTTAATTATTCTCTTCTTTCGGGGCTAAGCTCGGCCCCTAACTCTACACAAGACTAAGCTCTGTCTTGTTTTATCTCAAGCATCATGTCTCTGCATCTCATAGGCTGATATATAACCAATTTATCCAAAGGCGTCATAGTCCGAAGGCATCATCCTCATAGACGGAAGACACCATTCCATGGCCTGAGGATCTCTTAATATTGCACATCATTATTTAAAGGCGTCATGGCTCACAGGCACCATCTTCATAGCCCGAGAATATCATATCATGGCCTGCGAATCCTTTACCGCATAATTCATGGCTCGATACGTCATGGTCTAAGGAAACCATCCTCACCGTCCAAAGACGATATCCATGGTCCGAAGGGAATTTGCATCATGTTTAAATTTATGCAATAATCTATATGCATGCATCGTATTTTGAGTTTGCAGGCAATCCGGGAAGTAACCGTTCTCATAACAGGAGAAATGTTCGCTCCAGTTTCCATTAAACGATCATATACTTCAATTATTACCCATTTTCATTTGGTACTCACTCAAAAATCCGTAACCATACTCAATTATGATTTGTCCTATCCAGAATATCCAGTTCGTTCTTACAATAATTCCATTAGGTTTATTCCACCGTCGGATCCAGAACTACACATGGCCTTATTCCTGTAAAACCAAGGATATTTAGGCAGCTCAGAGACTAGAGTGCGGCATATATTTTTTCGAATCACACCATTCGGTCAAAATCGATCACTATTTTCTTTACCCGACAACTCTTTCATCCTTCCCGGGTAAAGATGGACAACTGTTGATACCTAATTTTTCCCTCATATTTTTCATATATATATATATATATATATATATATATATATATATATATATATATATATATATATATATCACACTTTTAAAATAGTGATCATTTTATTTACAAGCATGAACATGAATTTTTCATAATTTTCTATAATTTTTGAACGCTTTAAATCCCTGCAGTAGTCTGTGTTGAGCCTTTCAGTGTTAGTAATTATGGCCCTCAGCATGCTTATTTGATCCCATATCCCTTTAGTATCTGCTTGTGACCTCAATATGTTTTGAATTTTCACTTTAAGGTGTTAGGCTAAACCTTTGGCACAAACTGAATCATGTTCTATTAATTAGACCTCTATAACAATGCTTGAATTCTTATCTGCTATTTGTGTGTCTTTCATGCTATCCAGAATCTCTGTAAAATGCCCTAGCATACATGTATGTGATCCTTCCCCATTGCTAACATGATGCCCTCTCCTTTCTGTGATTATGTGGTTTAGCACAATGTTGCCTATATACTTAGCATAATTCACAATCATGTTTCAACTTGCCTAGTGATGATAATCCCGGTCAATCCTGCAAACATGCTCTTATCAGCCTCTCTTTAGCATGTGACTGTTTATGCGCTAAGTGTTGAACTTTTTTTTAGTTTTACATTGAGTTGACTCTTAGGTTTTGGGATTTTTTCAACTGTTTGCTTAATATGTTCAATTTGGTTGTGTCTATTTAAATCCTTCAATTCCTGTCCCTTAACCTTAGTCTTTTCTCTTTCACCTGTTTCTTAAGTTCTTTGAATCCTATTCTTGGTCGGCTGAAAGTCAAGGCTATTTAGGTTATGTCCTTTGATCTCTCTAGTGTGAGCACTGCCCTGGGTTCTTGAAGCCCTAGGGAACTCTGACACACTAGGGATTTGGGCTCTGCCTTAATATATGGGTGGGTTATTTGGTATCTATGAACATGAAATTTGGAGTTGTTGTGGGTTGAAGGCTTGGCCTGTCCAGGTGTATTTGGGCCTACTGTACGCTCCCTATTGTTTTACTTTCTTTGTAAGTCATTCATTAATGTTTGGTCTGTAATAAGAATTCTGGGGTATTATTAAAAATGGGAAAGGATTCATATTTTATATCTGCTATAAAGTGGGGTAGAAATCCTGCTTATAGGATTAACGTTGTAATGTTGAAGGTTATCAGTTAGAAATCATGCTTCTAGGTGTCTTATTGTGTTCATTAATTATGTGCTAGCAACCATGTCCATAGGTTCAATGCTTGGCTGGATTATGTTCTGTTACAGACCATGCCTATATATATATGGTATGGTTCAATGTGTGTGAATTCCTGCTTGCATACTATTTCGTTCAGATTGTAGAAATCATGTCTATAGGATTCAACACTGTTCAGATTATAGAAATCATGTTTATAGGATTCAACACTGTTTAGATTATACAAATCACGTCTATAGGATTCAACACTGTTCAGATTGTAGAAATCATGCCTATAGGATATAAACGGGATCAAGTTATAGAATGCACGCCCGAATCTATTTAATCGTTATTTATGCATGTTTACTGTGATGTTATACTCACTAGAAAGCATTTCTATAGGATTAAAACAAATAATTCTAGGTTTGTTTCTGTGACTTGCCGCTATTTATTATCGCACAAAACACTTAGATACAATGCTGGTAGGACTAAACGTATGGTGCTAAAATCAGTAGGCAAACTTTGTAGGTTCTGATAATCGCATTAAGAAACTGGTTGCTTATCACATAGATATCCTGCCTATAGGATTTTGCAATTAATGAAGCTTTTTAATACTAATCAGTTTGTGTGCATTTGCTGCCTACATGCAGAGGCTAATTTGAGCCTTTACTTGTTTCTATTTGAATGTCCTAATTGTGTTGTATGTCACCTAGTTTAATCCTTTTGAGCAACCTAAGTTAAGTTCTAGAACTACCCTAAAATAGAGGTCCAAATGCCGCTTGGACCGTAGGTATGGGACGGGTAGTGCACGCATAGGGTACGACTTAGAATTGATTAGAGCGCTTTAGGTAAATAACTTAAAGATAGTAATTGGGTAGCAGGAGATGATAGTCTGTGCCCGCTGAACAATATGAGTAACACCCCATGTTGAGGGGGTTATGAAGTATTATTTATGTTGCACAGGGTGATCCTTTAGGCTAAAAAACATAGCCCCCCCATTTATGTTTCAAAATAAATCGCTTATTTCATTTGTCCATTGTTTCTTTTCTCTTAGACTAATTCACATGATTTGTCTTCGGCCGGGACCCACCATTGTGGACCTCGAGGAGTGCCTAACACCTTCTCCTCGAGGTAATTTGAGCCCTTACCCGATCTTTGGTGGTGCAAACTAGTAAATCCGAGTCATTTGCAATAGGTGACCTAACGCACCTTAATCCGTTAGGTGGAGACTCTCTTTTAATAACCCTTCCTTCCTTTTAAAAGAGTTGTCAATGTCGAAACCCGATTTCGCGAGAAAAAGGGGCGCGACAGACCCAGTAGACCGGGAAAATACTTATTTTATTACTAAGTATGGAACTTATTGTTACAATGTAATGCCCTTCGGGCTAAAAAATTTGGGAGTTACATATCAATGCCTAGTTAACAAGATGTTCGAAGAATAGATAGGTAAATCAATGAAAGTTTACATTGACGATATGTTAGTTAAGTCCCTGCACGCAGAGGACCATTTGACTCATTTGCAGGAGACATTCAAAATCTTGAGAAAATACAACATGAAGCTTAACCCTGAAAAATGTGCTTTCGGGGTCGGCTTGGGCAAATTCCTTGGCTTCATGGTGTCAAATAGGGGAATCGAGATCAACCCCAATAGGATTAAGTCCATAGAGGACATCCCCATCATGGAAAGTGTGAAATTCGTTCAGAGGCTAACTAGACGGATAGCTGCCCTGGGCCGGTTCATTTCGAGGTCATCAGATCGAAGCCACATGTTCTTCTCCTTACTGAAAAAGAAAAATGATTTTACATGGACTCGGAATGTCAGCAAGCATTGGAGGAATTGAAACGATACCTATCGAGCCCACCTTTGCTCCACTCCCCAAAGGTAGATGAGAAGCTATACCTATACTTGGCGGTGTACGAGATAGAGGTAAGTGGTATTTTAGTTCGAGAGGAACAAGGTACGCAGTTTCCAGTTTATTATGTGAGTCGAACCTTAGGAGATGCTGAAAATAGATATCCACACCTAGAAAAATGGCGCTAGCACTAATAAGCGCATCTAGAAAATTAAAGCCATATTTTCAGTGTCATCTCATATGTGTAATCACCACTTATCCCCTTCGAAATGTTTTGCACAAGCCCGAATTATCGGGTCGATTGGCCAAATGGACCGTCGATCTTGGCGGGTACGATATCGAATATAAACCCCGAACAACCATCAAGTCTCAAATATTAGCAGACTTCGTGGCAGACTTCTCACCAACCCTCGTGCCTGAAGTGGAAAAGGAACTTCTGCTGAAATCGGGTACATCATCAGGGGTATGGACCCTCTTCACGGATGGTGCCTCGAATGTGAAAGGTTCGGGCTCGGTATTGTTTTGAAACCGCATACAGGTAATATTATTAGGCAATCCATTAAAACTGCCAAATTAACTAACAACGAAGCTGGGTATGAGGCTATGATTGCAGGTATCGAACTAGATAAAAGCTTGGGAGCGGAAGTCATTGAAGCTAAATGTGACTCCCTAATGGTATTTAACCAGGTAAACTGAACCTTCGAAGTTCGGGAGGACAAGATGCAGAGGTACATAGACAAATTGCAGGTCACCTTGCACCACTTCAAAGAATGGACTCTACAACATGTACCTCGAGAACAAAATACTGAGGTCAATGCACTTGCCAATTTAGGGTCATCGGTCGACGAAGTTGAGACCAGCTCGGGGACTGTCGTCCAACTCTCGAGATCTGTAATAGAGGAAGCGCATGCTGAAATATATTCTACAAGGTTAACCTGGGATTGGAGAAACAAGTAAATCGGATACTTGAAGAACGGGAAGTTACCATTGGATCCCAAAGAATCGAGGGCCTTACGAACTAAAGTCGCTCGATTCACATTAGACAAAGACGGAAAGTTATACATGAGAACGTTTGATGGACCATTGGTGGTGTACTTAGGACCGGAAGATACCGACTATGTTCTGCGAGAAATCCATGAAGGCACTTGTGGAAACCATTCTGGCGTCGAGTCACTAGTTTGAAAGGTCATTAGAGCAGGATATTATTGGGATAACATGGAAAAAGACTCTAAAGAGTTCGTTCGAAGATGAGACAAATGTCAAAGGTTTGCACCAATGATCCACCAGCCCGGTGAACAAATTCACTCAGTCTTATCCCTATGGCCATTCATGAAATGGGGAATGGACATCGCCGTTCCTCTGCCATCGGCCCCAAGTAAAGCTAAGTTCATATTTTTTATGACTGACTATTTCTCTAAGTGGGTTGAAGCACAGGCCTTCGAAAAAGTTAGAGTGATCCACTTCATATGGGATCACATCGGATGTCGATTCGGGACACCCGCAGAAATAGTATGTGATAATGGAAAGCAGTTCGTTGGCAGAAAAGTAAAAGAATTCCTCGAAGATCACAATATAAAGATAATACTGTCGACACCATATCACCCTAGTGGGAACAGACAAGACGAATCAACTAACAAGACTATCATCCAAAACTTGAATAAAAGGCTAAATGAAGCCAAAAAGAAGTGGAGAGAAAAATTGTCCGGGGTTCTATGGGAGTACCGGACAACATCGAAGTCCAGTACCGGAGCAACTCCATTTTCTTTAGTATATGGATCTGAAGCCTTGATACCGGTCGAAGTCGGGGAGCCCAGCGCCAGGTTTCGACATGCGACGGAGGAATCAAACCACGAGGCCATGAATACCAGTCTCGAGTTGTTAGATGAAAGACGAGAAGCAGCACTCGTTCGAATGGCCGTAAAAAAGCAACGAATCAAGAGATATTACAACAGAAGAACCAATCTTCGATACTTCAAAGTCGGGGGATTAGTCTTAAGAAAAGTCACCATCAATACTCGAGACACTAATGAAGGGAAACTCGGTTTTAACTAGGAAGGATCCTATCAAATCCTCGACATAGTCAGGAAAGGATCTTACAAGATCGGAACAATAAATGGTGAGCCATTGTCAAAAATCGGGAACATATCACTCCTCAAGCTGTACTATTGCTAAGGTATGGCTTTCTCCTTTGTCAAGACCCAAACCGAAGGGCCACGACGGGCACCCGATGCCTTACTCAATCGAGTACCAACGTAGCATATCTTTCTTATCGTACTATCATGGGTAAATGGGCCAAAAAGGTTGTCATGAGATAACCAGAATAAAATATAAGTGCATACTAGACATAGGATGACCCAACATTATATAGAAACTTATACATGCAACACACGGGCCTATAAGGCCGACATGATAATTTGTACACTCAAAACATAGGACGACAAGGCCATACAAGTACCTATATACATGACATCTGTCTACAAGCCTCTAAGAATACATAAATGTCATATAGGCCGGGACAGGGTCCCCCATACCAGTCAATACATGTCCCAATCATACTGACCAAATAGGAAACTCCGGAGCAAGTGGAGTGCAGCAACACCTTCCGCTGAGCAGCTAGCCTACTAGGAGGACTGTCAACATGTCTATCGAGACCTGTGGGAATGAAACTCAGCTTCCCTAGGCAAAAGGGACGCCAGTACAAATAAAGTATCGAGTATGTAAGGCAGGAAAGCATAAATAAGAACAGTAATGTAAAGTGAGATAAAGGGGATACAACATGTAGCATCTGAGGGCTACTGACATGAAATGCATGATACATATATATATATACATATATATATATACATANTATATATATATATATATATATATATATATATATATATATATATATATATATATATATATATATATATATATATATATATATATATATATATATATACATAAAATTTTAAAAACATACACCTCTGTGGGAATCATCATAATCATATCATACTCGGCCTCAAATAGGATTACGTAAAACGTACCCGGCCACGTGGATCTCGGTAAACCCAATTGATCAGTGGTTGCACAATAGGTGCTGAACGGCCGACTATAGCGCGGCCCGGTAGAGTAAAATAGATACTATATATCATGGAATCACGCTCTAAACCTTTCAGAGTGACGTAAGGTAGTTGCAACTTCGATTAACATTATGGAAATCATACCATCAATATGAAATTCACTAACTCAAGGATCATACATACTTTCTTAGAATAACTTTGTAAGGAAAGAACATGGACAACCTTAGTTGCTAGGAGTAGATTCATTATGAAATAGCGCATCATTTATGTTCATTTCACTTTAGATCATGCCAAAAGAATGAAGGAAGAGCCTTAACATACCTTTGCAATCTTGTCTCCAATCGTTAACCAATCTCAATATGATCTTCTTACGTCTACAATGAGTAACCCGACTTCGTCGTCATCATATAAGCATCGAAACTCTCATATTTCAAAACCAGTATTCTATAAGAAAACGGAAAGCACCTCCCCTGTTTTAACTACATACCATATGTTTCCAAAAGTCACCAAACAGCAAACAACAACAATATAATTCACAATAAGTTCTCTGATTAGTTCAACAATCATTTTGAGCGGCAAGCTCGATCAGAATCCGTATAATCCATATCACCCCTTATAGACTTCTTACATTAACTTAAAAATACCATTAATATGATAATGAAGTAATTCATCAATGCTTCCATCCTTATACAATATATTTATAACAAAAGAAACAATCCACAACTCCAACTTTCTTCAATTTTCAACTTTATTCACTAGTTCATGTCTAGTCCAACCATTTAACTTAATCATCATCAAGATAACCTTAATAACCTGCAAGAACAAAATACGCATACCTCCTCCAGTAGCTTCAAGTTGAAATCCAAGTTATATTTAGCTTACAACAGCCCTCAATGGCAATACAACATCATAGAAGTAACTTAAGCTAATCAAAGTATTATCTTGTAGTTTATCATCCTAACAACTCAACCAACATACAAGAAAGCTTAAGAAAAATTATTAGGTTGTTACTCTCATCTTATCCAGGAGAAACAACTTCAAATTTCAGCCAAACACAGCCCACAACTATCTTCAATGACAACATAACCTCAAAGAGGTGTTGTTCTTCGCTAGAACTAACTTTTGATGTTGAAATATGGTGTAATCCATTTGCATGGATTGAAATAACCTAGGATTGATATGAGAACCTTGGGTGAGTAATTTAAAGAACATAAACCCCTTAAAACAACCTCCCACACGAGTTGGAACCACCAAAAATTAGCAACAAGAAGAAGAACAAGAAACTTACTAGCGCGACGGGATTCCCGACACTTGATTTGTGTTGTTTACCCTTTGTTTGGGTCTTGCATCATGAGAGAAACTTGAGAGAGTGTTTTTAGGGTTCTAAGGCCTGAATATACTGAAAAGTAATGACTAAAAAAGGGTTTGAGGCATCTTATATATATCCATATGTCTTAAACCGCCTATGTGGGCCACATAGAGAGCTGCTTGGCGCAGTCTCGCTAAAATGCGAATATCTCTCTACTCAGACATTGTATAGAAAAACTGTTATAATGCGTTGGAAACTAGACTCATAGATCTTAAATTTGGTTGGGAAATCATCCAATAAATCCAAGTATATTGAGAGAAACTCTCAGTTACATTTGACCTAATTTTCAGCACATTATGAATCTAACTTTTTAAGACCTTTGCCAACTATCATACGAAAACAATAACTCATAGTATAACCTCTTTATGATGTAATGAACCATAGTCTTACCCTAAAGTACATGTTATAACATTCCAAACTCGTCGACTTTCGACGAAACTTATTTTCTTCAATTGGTTTAGCTTCTAAGATTTCCAACCCTCTTGGTACTTGTTATTCATGATCTTAAATATTTGTAACCTCCAAGGTAACATGATTAACTTACTTTATGTACTTTCAAAGACGATCTCATTTATGAGCTTAAATCAATTGACGTACGACGTACTCTCATGTAGGAAAATATGGGGTGTAACATCCTTTTTCGTTTACTTAAATATTCGAAACTAACCTATTGCAGGAATCCGATCCAAGAAACTGAGACCTCAGGTTTTAAAGTACGCGTTGCACTCTTTTTCCTTTGGACTGGTTTTTATCCCAAATGGGTTTTTCCGGCGAGGTTTTTAACAAGGCAACAACTATCTGCTACCTGAGGATATTTTAATAGTATCCAAGGCTTCTTTACAATAAACCTCAAATAATGGGGGGCATCACCCTCAGACGTTATGTATTTGAGAAAATGTACCTAGTATCAATGGGTCTCGATAGGAAGAATTTCGTAATGGGCCAAACGGTCGAATGAACCGTGCGCATATAGATTAGCCGATTCCCGATAAAAAAATATGTACGCATAAATTATTCAAATAAGCATTATCTTTTCTCGAACATCTCATGTTTCAAAATAAATTTTCTACTATATGAGTCATGTACTAATGATTCGGATCTATTGTGCAAAACTAACACTTGTGAAAAATGGCTCAAGGGCCAAATACAATCATACCTCGAACACTCGGGGACTGTGTACTCGAACTATTTAAGTTCGAAATCAAAAGACCTCAAAGAGGCACCCCTTGATATATAGGCCAAGGCCATCACACTCGGGGACTAACATTTCAAACAATTATTGGGAAACATGTCCAAGAGACATACTCGAAGGCTATGGCCATATTAAAGACTACGGTCACATAAAAGGCTATGGCCGAAAGGATGCGGCTCGGAGACGGCCATAAACTAAAGGCCTTCAAATACTTTGAAAATCCGGTTATATAAGGCTACCAAAAGCAAATAAAAAAGATCTTCGATAAAATCAACCCTCGAATAATTTAAAGGCTCCGATAATATCAGCCTTCGAAAAAACCTCAAGAGGTATCAAATTATCTTAACACAAACGCGTTAAGAGAAAATAGGGTTCCGATTATCGGGCCCTCAAAAAACCCAATGGGTACAAAAACACATGATAAGGCATAAAAATAATTTCACTAAGTCATTTAGATGAAAAGGGAAAAACGATAGCCGTTTTTCAAAGTTCGGGAGGACAAGATGCAGAGGTACATAGACAAATTGCAGGTCACCTTGCACCACTTCAAAGAATGGACTCTACAACATGTACCTCGAGAACAAAATACTGAGGCCAATGCACTTGCCAATTTAGGGTCATCGGTCGACGAAGATGAGATCAGCTCGGGGACTGTCGTCCAACTCTCGAGATCTGTAATCGAGGAAGCGCATGCTGAAATATATTCTACAAGGTTAACCTGGGATTGGAGAAACAAGTAAATCGGATACTTGAAGAACGGGATGTTACCATCGGATCCCAAAGAATCGAAGGCCTTACAAACTAAAGTCGCTTGATTCACATTAGACAAAGACGGAAAGTTATACAGGAGAACGTTTGATGGACCATTGCTGGTGTGCTTAGGACCGGGAGATACCGACTATGTTCTGCGAAAAATCCATGAAGGCACTTATGGAAACCATTCTGGCGTCGAGTCACTAGTTTGAAAGGTCATTAGAGCAGGATATTATTGGGATAGCATGGAAAAAGACTCTAAAGAGTTCGTTCGAAGAGGAGACAAATGTCAAAGGTATTAACCAATGATCCACCAGCCCGGTGAACAAATTCACTCAGTCTTATCCCTATGGCCATTCATGAAATGGGGAATGGACATCGTCGTTCCTCTGCCATCGGCCCCAAGTAAAGCTAAGTTCATATTGTTTATGACTGACTATTTCTCTAAGTGGGTTGGAGCACAGGCCTTTGAAAAAGTTAGCGAAAAAGAAGTGATCCACTTCATATGGGATCACGTCGGATGCCGATTCGGGATACCCGCAGAAATAGTATGTGATAATGGAAAGCAGTTCGTCGGCAGAAAAGTAAAAAAATTCCTCGAAGATCACAATATAAAGATAATACTGCGACACCATATCACCCTAGTGGGAACAGACAATACGAATCAACTAATAAGACTATCATCCAAAACTTGAATAAAAGGCTAAATGAAGCCAAAAAGAAGTGGAGAGAAAAATTGTCCGGGGTTCTATGGGAGTACCGGACAACATCGAAGTCCAGTACCGGAGCAACTCCATTTTCTTTAGTATATGGATCTGAAGCCTTGATACCGGTCGAAGTCGGGGAGCCCAGCGCCAGGTTTCGACATGCGACGGAGGAATCAAACCACGAGGCCATGAATACCAGTCTCGAGTTGTTAGATGAAAGACGAGAAGCAGCACTCGTTCGAATGGCCGTAAAAAAGCAACGAATCAAGAGATATTACAACAGAAGAACCAATCTTCGATACTTCAAAGTCGGGGACTTAGTCTTAAGAAAAGTCACCATCAATACTCGAGACACTAATGAAGGGAAACTCGGTTCTAACTAGGAAGGATCCTATCAAATCCTCGACATAGTCAGGAAAGGATCTTACAAGATCGGAACAATAAATGGTGAGCCATTGTCAAAAAACGGGAACATATCACTCCTCAAGCTGTACTATTGCTAAGGTATGGCTTTCTCCTTTGTCAAGACCCAAACCGAAGGGCCACGACGGGCACCCGATGCCTTACTCAATCGAGTACCAACGTAGCATATCTTTCTTATCGTACTATCATGGGTAAATGGTCCAAAAAGGTTGTCATGATATAACCAGAATAAAATATAAGTGCATACTAGACATAGGATGACCCAACATTATATAGAAACTTATACATGCAACACACGGGCCTATAAGGCTGACATGATAATTTGTACACTCAAAACATAGGCCGACAAGGCCATACAAGTACCTATATACATGACATCTGTCTACAAGCCTCTAAGAATACATAAATGTCATATAGGCCGGGACAGGCCCCCCTCATACCAGTCAATACATGTTCCAATCATACTGACCAAATAAGAAACTCCGGAGCAAGTGGAGTGCAGCAACACCTTCCGCTGAGCTGCTAGCCTACTAGGAGGATTGTCAACATGTCTATCGAGACCTGCGGGAATGAAACTCAGCTTCCCTAGGCAAAAGGGACGTCAGTACAAATAAAGTATCGAGTATGTAATGCAGGAAAGCATAAATAAGAACAGTAATGTAAAGTGAGATAAAAGGGATACAACATGTAGCATCTGAGGGCTACTGACATGAAATGCATGATACATATATATATATATATATATATACATAAAATTTTAAAAACATACACCTCTGTGGGAATCAACATCATCATATCATACTCGGCCTCAAAGAGGACTACGTAAAACGTACCCGGCCACGTGGATCTCGGTAAACCCAATTGATCAGTGGTTGCACAATAGGTGCCGTAACCAGCTGACTATAGCGCGGCTCGATAGAGTAAAATAGATACTATATATAATGCATGTTGGACTCATGGAATCACGCTCTAAACCTTTCAGAGTGACGTAAGGTAGTTGCAACTTCGATTACCATTATGGACATCATACCATCAATATGAAATTCACTAACTCAAGAATCATACATACTTTCTTAGAATAACTTTGTAAGGAAAGAACATGGACAACCTTAGTTGCTAGGAGTAGATTCATTATGAAATAGCGTATCATTTACGTTCGTTTCACTTTAGATCATGCCAAAAGAATTAAGGAAGAGCCTTAACATACCTTTGCAATCTTGTCTCCAATCTTTAACCAATCTCAATATGATCTTCTTACGTCTACAATGAATAACCCGACTTCGTAGTCATCATATAAGCATCGAAACTCTCATATTTCAAGACCAGTATTCTATAAGAAAACGGACAGCACCTCCCCTATTTTAACTACATCCCATATGTTTCCAAAAGTCACAAAACAGCAAACAACAACAATATAATTCACAATAAGTTCTCTGATTAGTTCAACAATCATTTTGAGCGGCAAGCTCGATCAGAATCCGTATAATCCATATCACCCCTTATAGACTTCTTACATTAACTTAAAAATACCATTAATATGATAATGAAGTAATTCATCAATGATTCCAACTTTCTTCAATTTTCAACTTTATTCACTAGTTCATGTCTAGTCCAACCATTTAACTTAATCATCATCAAGATAACCTTAATAACCTGCAAGAAATAAATACGCATACCTCCTCCAGTAGCTTCAAGTTGAAATCCAAGTTATATTTAGCTTACAACAGCCCTCAATGGCAATACAACATCATAGAAGTAACTTAAGCTAATCAAAGTATTATCTTGTAGTTTATCATCCTAACAACTCAACCAACATACAAGAAAGCTTAAGAAAAATTATTAGGTTGTTACTCTCATCTTATCCAGTAGAAACAACTTCAAATTTCAGCCAAACACAGCCCACAACTATCCTCAATGACAACATAACCTCAAAGAGGTGTTGTTCTTCGCTAGAACTAACTTTTGATGTTGAAATATGGTGTAATCCATTTGCATGGATTGAAATAACCTAGGCTTGATATGAGAACCTTGGGTGAGTACTTTACAGAACATAAACCCCTTAAAACAACCTCCCACACGAGTTGGAACCACCAAAAATTAGCAACAAGAAGAAGAACAAGAAACTTACTAGCGCGACGGGATTCCCGACACTTGATTTGTGTTGTTTACCCTTTGTTTGGGTCTTGCATCATGAGAGAAACTTGAGAGAGTGTTTTTAGGGTTCTAAGGCCTGAATATACTGAAAAGTAATGACTAAAAAAGGGTTTGAGGCATCTTATATATATCCATATGTCTTAAACCGCCTATGTGGGCCACATAGAGAGCTGCTTGGCGCAGTCTCGCTAAAAGGAGAATATCTCTCTACTCAGACATTGTATAGAAAAAGTGTTATAATGCGTTGGAAACTAGACTCATAGATCTTAAATTTGGTTGGGAGATCATCCAATAAATCCAAGTATATTGAGAGAAACTCTCAGTTACATTTGACCTAATTTTCAGCACATTATGAATCTAACTTTTGAAGACCTTTGCCAACTATCATACGAAAACAATAACTCATAGTATAACCTCTTTATCATGTAATGAACCATAGTCTCACCCTAAAGTACATGTTATAACATTCCAAACTCGTCGACTTTCGACGAAACTTATTTTCTTCAATTGGTTTAGCTTCTAAGATTTCCAACCCTCTTGGTACTTGTTATTCATGATCTTAAATATTTATAACCTCCAAGGTAACATGATTAACTTACTTTATGTACTTTCAAAGACGATCTCATTTCTGAGCTTAAATCAATTGACGTACGACGTACTCTCATGTAGGAAAATATGGGGTGTAACATCCTTTTTCGTTTACTTAAATATTCGAAACTAACCTATTGCAGGAATCCGATCCAAGAAACTGAGACCTCAGGTTTTAAAGTACGCGTTGCACTCTTTTTCCTTTGGACTGGTTTTTATCCCAAATGGGTTTTTCCGGTGAGGTTTTTAACAAGGCAACAACTATGTGCTACCTGAGGATATTTTAATAGTATCCTAGGCTTCTTTACAATAAACCTCAAATAATGGGGGGCATCACCCTCGGACGTTATGTATTTGAGAAAATGTACCTAGTATCAATGGATCTCGATAGGAAGAATTTCGTAATGGGCCAAACGGTCGAATGAACCGTGCGCATATAGATTAGCCGATTCCCGATAAAAAAATATGTACGCATAAATTATTCAAATAAGCATTATCTTTTCTCGAACATCTCATGTTTCAAAATAAATTTTCTACTATATGAGTCATGTACTAATGATTCGGATCTGTTGTGCAAAACTAACACTTGTGAAAAATGGCTCAAGGCCCAAATACAATCATACCTCGAACACTCGGGGACTGTGTACTCGAACTATTTAAGTTCGAAATCAAAAGACCTCAAAGAGGCACCCCTTGATATATAGGCCAAGGCCATCATACTCGGGGACTAACATTTCGAACAATTATTGGGAAACATGTCCAAGAGACATACTCGAAGGCTATGGCCATATTAAAGACTACGGTCACATAAAAGGCTATGGCCGAAAGGATGCGGCTCGGAGACGGCCATAAACTAAAGGCCTTCAAATACTTTGAAAACCCGGTTAAATAAGGCTACCCTCGGAAAAAGCAAATAAAAAAGAGCTTCGATAAAATCAGCCCTCGAATAATTTAAAGGCTCCGATAATATCAGCCTTCGAAAAAACCTCAAGAGGTATCAAATTATCTTAACACAAACGAGTTAAGAGAAAATAGGGTTCCGATTATCGGGCCCTCAAAAAACCCAATGGGTACAAAAACACATGATAAGGCATAAAAAAAATTTCACTAAGTCATTTAGACGAAAAGGGAAAAACGATAGCCGCTTTTAGAGGCCAAATTGGCCCAATTTAAAGAGCCTAAGGGCCGATCTAAAGAGTGTAAGGACCAATATAAAGAGCCTAAGAGACGATCTAATAAACCTAAGGGCCAATAAAATTAGAGTTCGAGGCCTCCCTCTCACTCGATTCGAGCCCAAGGGTTCAGTTATTCCGAGCTCAAACAAATGTTAACTACAGCTTGAAGATTCACCTAAAGGGTATATTGTGTTAAGCTCGAAATACTTAACATCCATTTGATGAAAACCTAAGGGCTCACTTTATCCTAAAACTCAAGATTCATTCGAAGTCGATTATTAAAGATAACTCAGTTCGATCAAGCCATCCTCGAGAAACGATTTCGAATGAGTTTTGAACTCGGGGACTTGCCTTCGTGAAATCGAAAAGCTTAAGGGTTTACTCCAATTATGAGTTGAATTGCAACAATAAAAATTTCCAACAAAGGAAAATAAACATACGAAGGCATGAAAGAGAAATTTACGAATTCTATTATACCAAAGAAACATGTACAAAGGGCCGGTCGAAGCCTTACAAAAGAGAAAAGTAAAAAATCCTAAGGGAATAGTCTATCTCGGGAGTCACGTCCTCAAGAACCACCACGTTGGGAGCCGCTTCTTTAACGGCCTCATCATCACCCTCTCCGCTCTCGGACCCGCTGGCTGATTCCTCTTCATCGAAAAGCAAAGCTACGGCATCGGCTTCCAAAACTTTGGCGTCTTCAATTTTAGCCGAGAGGTCGAAGCCACAGGAATGTATTTCTTTGAGAGCCTCTCTCATAGAATGCCTCCTAGAATGATCAACTGCGCATGACAATCTAATCTCAACTGCAGCAGAGATCTCCTGTGCCCGAAGATTGGCAGCCTCGGCATCGGCTCGGTAAGAGGTCACAAGTGCCTCTACCTCATGCTTAGCCTTATAAATCTCAATGGCTAGCCTAGCCTCGAGCTCCTCAACCCTCAGAAGAGTTGAAACCATTTTTGGCCTCTTTCATTTTGGTCTCCTCTCGAAGTTGATCCACCAGCTCCCCCTTCCGCTGAAACTGCAAACATGAAGGGTTAGTCGCCAAATTTGAACTAAACACTTAGCAAGGCTTCCGAGAAATTACACTAACTTTTCGACGAGATTGGTCCAATCTTGTCGAGCCATTGGGATTTCAGCTCGAAGGGCCATAATCTCCTCCTCCTTTTGAACATAAAGAAGTTTGAGTTCGTCCCTCTCCTATACGAGCTTCTTGAGCTCTGCCTCGTACCGAGGTAGCTCGGCTTTGAATTTTTAATATGCTTCCCGGTGAAGCACCATGGCCTGTGCTCGGAAAAGAAATTCAAGCTAAAGGAAATATGAAGTAAACGCAAGTATCAACAAAAATAAATAAGACTTACTTGCTTCAGAAACCATGGAGCCTTGTCGAACACGAACGAAGCGTCTGGATCAGGACCATCGTCGACTCTTGCGAAGAAGTCCCCAAATATGGCATTCCTTTCATGGGTTTGTCCCGTATCAGGAGTACCCACGGCTCGGGCTTCTTGGAATTTACCCTAAAAAATTATGGGACCGAGCTGCGAGTCATTAATGTTGATTATCCCAAGTGAAGCACTAGGGACATTATCTTCTTTCTGAAGGGCCTCGGTGCTAGACCCTTTAGGCACATCCACCGATCGATTATCGCGGCGGAGGGCATCCTCACCATCCGATTGGCCGAAAACTTTGCTCGGACCCTCCTCCGAAACATCCTCAGCCCGAGAAGGAGCCGTCTCGAGCCCCACAATCTCGATAGATCCAGTGCTTCGAACTACCAGCTGACAGTTGTCATCTTCACCCCCTTTATCGATGCGAGGAGCGGAGGGTTCTGTTCTCGACTTCTGAGCTTTATTGTTTCTTGGCTTGGGGGTATTGGAGGGGGAGGTCCTTCTCCTCTTCCTTTATTTATTCGATTTTGAGACCTCCTCCTCCCCAGGCGGAGGTGGCCTCATATCCACATCCTCACCAAGGCCTGCGCGTAAAGAAACCAAGTAAGAGTTATACTACGAAGAAAATCTGGATGTGTGAGCAAAGGGACTCACACCGTGGTTTTTGTCCTCCCATCGGCCTTTTGCCAAATCACGCCAAAAACATTCGGTGTAAGTAGAGGTGGAGGCCAGTTGTCGAACCCATCCTTCAAGATTTGGAATTGCAACGGGAAACCAAGGAGAAGCTACGTCGTAAGAAGAGAACATGAGTCAGTGAAGGAATAGAGAAAGTAAAAAAGTAAGATACCCGAATCGAAGTCGCACTTATGTTTCATGTTCCATTCTCAAGGATTGGAATTTTCTTGACCGGAATCAGATCAGAGGTTTTGATTCGGACGAATTGGCCCATCCAACCTCGGCTTTTGTCTTCATCAATACTTGAGAACACCGTCATTGTAGCTCGATGCTGCAAATTTATTAACCCACCTCGATAAAGGCGTGGGCTATAGAGTCTTATCAGATGATCGAGGGTGAAGGCCATTCCCTCGACCTTGCTTGAAAAGAACCTAATCAGGTTGACAATACGCTAGAATGAGGGATATATTGGGCCGAGGGTTACTCGGTACTAGAGACATAAGTCGAGTATGACCGAGTCCTCGGGGCCCAAACCCAGAGTGAATGGGTAGGTATATACACTAAGGTACCCTTTCACATAAGTGGTGATATCCTCCTCTGGGAAGGGAACCACCACTTCCATATTTTCCCGACCATAGTCCTCCTTCACTCTCTCGAGGTCACCTTCCGATATTGAGTAGATGTATCGGGACATGGGTTCACAATAACCTAGGAGTCAGGAGGCCTTTTCAACTTGAATTAGAAAGTTAATTTGATTGGCCCCAGGGTACATTCCTCGATAAGAGGCTCCACCGGCGTCTTATTGCCGGCTGGCCGGGAAGAAGAAAAAGAAGCTTTTTCTTTTTGCGGCATAGTCTTGGAAGTCTTCGCCATTTGTATATTTGTAGAAGGTGGAAGAAAGGTATGAGATTAACGGATCCGTTGAAAACAACGGTGGTGTAATGAGCGAAGATGAGAGAAGGATAAGAAGAATTAGAAGGATTAGGAACTCAAGAGTTTATGATCAAAGCAAAGTAAAGTTTGAATGAACTAAAGAGGTCGTATTTATAGGTTTAAGATGACGGTTCGGTATCACTAGTGGTCGGCCGACGATTGACGTGCATTAATGGTTTTTTAGGAACCGAACCGACGGGACATTTCGGTCACATCCATCACTTACCTCATGGAGACGACGTCATTATCAGGGTATCGAGGAATCAAGGCTCAAATCGTTTCTTATTATTTCATTCTAAGAAACGTCGGGACTATCTGTATATAGATAAAATCGACCACACTAGATTTTACGGGCTCGAGAGTTTGCCTCGAGAGTGATTCCGTATCGAAGCAAGTTCGGGCTCGAAGAACACGAGGACTGTGATCGAGATCAGACTAAATCGACACAGAAGTAACAGAATAGCGAGATATCTGCAGTCGATCGCCAATCTCGGCGAGAATCTCGGAATTGGCAGAATCATTAAACGATTATTGATATCAATCATGTATTTTTCTTCCGAAATTAGAAATATACCTTATTTAGGATTCCTCTACTATAAAAAGAGTAACCATGTTCATTTGTAAAGGGGACGAATCATATACGCATTTACTAAGAAATACAAACACTTTGCTCTTTTACTCGCTCTTAATTCTCTAATGTTCTTATTGTCCATATTGTTCTTATTTTTCTTACTGATCTTGTGGTTCTTAACATTCGATCTCGAAACTAACCCGAGTTGAAGTCGATAACTTGCAAACGACACTGGTTTGATCTATTACAATCATTTAATTCCTTTATTTACTTAGCTATTTATCAATTGGCATTGAATTGGATCACGTATCCTTATAACCACATTACAAGTTTAATTGTTACTCGTATTTTGAGGTAAACACCTTGTTTGCTTTGGCTGTAATTTTGTATGGGTTGTCCCAGTTTGTTCCCAGCTTGCCTTCCTGTGGGTCTTTGCTCGCTTGAGTTTTGGCTTTGAGTATGTAGTCCCTGAATTTGAGTAGTCACACCTTTGCTTTCTTTTTTTAATAACGTTCTGTTTGGTGCTTTTGGGTGACCATCCTTGTGTACACTATATCTCTTCATTTGTCGATTTCATCGGGTTCCTGCCTTCTACTCTCATTATTACTAGTACTGCCTTTGTGGGAGTACCTTACGCTGGGTTCTCCATCTTTGACTGGTATGACTACTTCGGTCCCATAGACCAAAGAGTAGGGTGTCTCTCCTGTTCTCATCTTTGGAGTAGTTCTACACGCCCATAATTCTTCTGGGAGTATCTTCGGCCACAGTCCCTTGGTGTCTTCGAGCTTTTTCTTCATGATGTTTAATATAGACTTGTTGGAGGATTCTGTTTGTCCGTTACCCACCGGGCGATATGGGGTTGAAAGTATCTCTTAATATGCCATTTTTCAAAGAATTCGCCGATTTTCTTTCTTAAGAACTGTGGTCTATTGTCACAGCTGATCTCCTTGGGCAGGCCAAATTGATAGATGTTATTTCTCCATATAAAGGTGATTACCTCTTTTTTGCATTTTTGGGCGAACTCTCTTGCTTCCACCTATTTAGAGAAATAGTCAGTTAAAACCAAAAGGAATCGTACATTACCTGCTGGGAGAGGGCCCACGATGTCCATTCCTCACTTGACGAATGGCCACAACGAGGTGACTAATTGGAGGTGTTCGCCTACTTGGTGAATTATTAGGGCGTACTTCTGACATTGTTCAAATTTCTTCACAAACTCTGAGGTGTCGTTTTTTATGGTGGGCCAATATTATCCTGCTCGTATGAGGAACCTGACGAGTGCTCGATTGCAGAAGTGAGCACCATAATGGCATTCATGGACTTCTTCGAGGATGCACTGGGTTTGGTTTGGGCCCAAACATTTCTCCAGAGGGCCACCATATGCCCTCTTGTACAGGTCGCTATGGAGGAGATTGTATCTGGCTGCTTGCATTCTTAGTTTCTTGGCTTCCTTTTTGTCGTTTAAGAGTGCGACATCCTATAAATAGGCAATAATACGATTGTTCCAATCCCAAGTTAAGCTTATAGATCTTATCTCGACTAGGTCTATCGATAAATAGAGCAGGTGGACTACACTTTTATCCCCGTTCATGATACTTTTGGTAGTCGTGGCCAATTTGGCGAGGTTACCTGCTTCAGCATTCTGCGCACACAGGATATGATGGAGCTGGCATTCGTCAAACTTGGGCAGTAGCTTACAGATCTTGGTCTGATATTTTTGCAACCTTTGTTCTTTCATTTGGAAAGTCCCTGTGACTTGGTTGACTATGCTTTGGGAATCACAACGGAGTTTTAACCGCTTTGCCCTATACTTGAGTGTTGGCCTCAATCCTATAAGGACTCATACTTGGCTTCGTTGTTAATCATATCTAGGCATCTTATCGACTGTCAAATTACTTAGCCAGTAGGGACCTCGAGTACGATTCCCAGTCAGGATCTGGAGGCGTTGGATGCGTCGTCGGTGTATAGAACCTCTTGTGTTTGGAGAGAAGATTGGATGACTTCCTTCTCAACTTCAGGAATTATTTTTGCAGTGAAGTCTATGATGAAGTCCGCGAGCACTTGTGACTTTATCATCGTTCGCAACTTATACGTGATATCGTGCTCGCTTAGTTCAATGGCCCACTTGACCAGCCTTCCCGACAGCTCGGGTTTAGGTAAATTTCTCTTAGGGGAAAGGTGGTAAAAACCGAGATTGGGTGGCATTGGAAGTAGAATCTAAGCTTTCGTGAAGCTACGACTAGTGTCAGGGCCAGTTTCTCAAGGCCAGGGTACATCGTCTTGGAATCGATGATTGTTTTGCTAATATAATAAATGGTAGACCACTTACCTTAGATTTATTGAATCAAGACTCCACTTACTGCTACTTCGAAGACGGCTAGGTAAACGAGGAGATGTTCCTCGGGTTCGGGCTTTGAGAGCAGAGGTGGTGATGAAAGATACCCCTTCAGTTCTCGCAAAGCTTGTACGAACTCGGGTGTTAACTCAAGGTCGTTTTCCTTTTTGAGTACGCCAAAAAATTGGTGACATCTGTTAGACGGCCACGAGATAAATCTTGATAAGGCGGCGATTCACCCAGTCAACCTTTGGACTTGCTTCTTGGTAGTTAGGAGTTCCGGTATCCCTTTGATAGCTTTGATTTGGTCGGAGTTAACCTCGATCCCCCGTTGTGACACTAAGAAGCCCAAGAACTTCCCAGAGGCTACGTCAAACGCGCATTTCTCTAGGTTTAGTTTCATTGTACATCGTCTTAGTATATCGAAAGCTTCCTTCAAATGGTCAATATGGTCCTCAGCCTTTTACGGATTTGACCAGCATGTCGTTGATATTTACTTCCATGGTCCTGTCGAGCTAATCTTTACACATTTCTGTGACCAATATTTTATATGTAGCCCCTGCGTTCTTCAGCCCAAATGGCATGACCCTATAATAATATGTTCCTCGGTGGGTGATGAACATGGTTATCTCCTGGCCCTCTTCTTCCATAAGTATTTGGTTATAGCCTGAATACGTGTCCAAAAATATTAACAACTGGAGCCCGACTGTTGCATCGATAAGTTGGTCGATATGTGGTAACGGGAACGAATCCTTAGGGCATGCTTTGTTCATGTCCGTGAAATCTACGCACATCCGCCATTTTCCATTTTTCTTTTTGACTATCACTATGTTGGCGATCCATTTGGGGCACTTTGACTCCCTAATGGAGCTATTTTCTAATAGCTTCTCCACCTCCTCGTGGACGACATCATTGATGGTGGGATTGAATTTATGTCTGACCTGCTTTATCGGGGGTAGAACGGGTTGACGTTTAATTTGTGAATGGTGACCTCCTTAGGGATGGCTTGCATATCTGTATGGCTGGAGGCAAACAAATCTGCATTAGTTATTAAGAATCAACAAAATTTACCTGGTTCTTGGAGTTTGCAATCGATGTAGGACTTTTTGTTGTAGTCGTTGGGGTCTAATTGAACACGGTCAAGTTTCTCTACTATTGAGTCTGCGGCTTCGACCATTTCGGGATCCATGATGACGTCCCTGGTCTCTTCGAGTGTCGACCTTGGTCCTGTTGATTATTATGCTTTTTTTCCTTATCATAATTCTATTGGTTTGTTATACCGTCTAAGGAGATGCGGTAGCACTCCTTAGATGTGCGTTGTTCTCCCCGTAAGCTGAATATCCCCCAAGGTGTTGGGAATTTGATTTCTTGGTATATGCTGGAGGGGATCGCTCTCATGGTATGTATCTGTGGTCGTTCTATTATAGCATTGTATGTGGTGGCCAAGTCCATGATGTGGAATGTTGTCTCTAGTATTACGCCATCGGCCAAGATGGAGAGTGTAATTTCTTCCGATGTTCGTTCAACCGCATTATTGAAACCGGTTAATGTGATGCAGCGTGTCACTATCTTGTCCTCGAGTCTCATTTGGGTGAAGACTCGGGGATGGATAATGCACGCTCCGCTTCCATCGTCTACCATGATACGTTTGACATCATTATCAAAAATGTGCAAAGTAATGACAAGAGCATCATTATAAGGGAAAGTCAAACCATCGGCATCTGACTCGTCGAAGATGATACTTTTTTTTGAGTCCGTCATACCGTTTGTGGGTGATAGATCATTTGAGTTTGTGAGTGGTAGTGAATTTAACACCTTTGATGGAGGTGTTGTTTTTGTCGTCGATGAACATGTTAATAGTACGAGCTGGTGATGGCAGCTTTGGCAGGCCTTGGTGTTCACGTCCTCTGGCAAAGTTATTTCTTCCCTTGTCACTCAGCAACTCTTTGAGGTATCCCTGCCGCAACATGTTTACAACTTCTTACTTGAGGGAAATGACATCCTCTGTTTTGTGTCCGTGCTCCTGGTGGAACTCGCAAAGGGCGTCGAATTTTTTGGTGCTCGCTTCACCTTCATTCGGATTCTCTGGGGTATAGACTATTTATGTAGGTGACACACACAAATTTTGAGCAGATGATAAGGGGACATACATCTGTCATTCCGTTGAGTCCCCTTTCTTGGCCTGGATGGGCCCTCCTGATATCGAAGAGAATGTGGGGTAGGGCCTTGACGTATGGTTGGTGTCATTCCCTGTTGGGTCGTGAAACCGGGTGATCCCTCCTGATGTTGTCTCTGCATTCTTTGATGGAGTCGACTTGTACTGAGATGAGCTGATGAGTTGGTCCATTAAGGCCTTCCTTATCTGCTCAAACTTCGGCACGGTAATCATTGTGGATTTCGTCCCAAGTGGTTGGAGGATATTTCATCAATCGACTTAGCAGGTTTCTAGTCTTTCTCGAACCATCTCTACTCAATCTGTTCTGAAAGGTTGTGATCGCCATCCCCTATGACACAATTGGTAGGGTCATCCTTACCCTGTTGACACCCAAGGACTTATTGATGGCGAATATGTCGTTTACTATTGTTTCGGCTTTCCTGGATCCGGCATGCGCAATTACGAACTTATCTGCCATTTCCTCGGAGGTTTCTATGGATCAGGCTGGTAGCTGTGAGTACCATGTTAATGGCCCTCCTATAAGAGTTTTGCAAAGTTTCTTCAGCAAACTATAAGGCATTCGTTCCTTGGTGATGTTGTTTCCTTTCATGGTGGTGACATAATGAGTCACATGATCTTCGAGATCACTCGTTTTGTTATATATCTTGAGATACGATGACATGTTGAAGGTCTTTGGTATGGCATGGGGGCTGCTTCTTCGTTGTACGACTACTCTATGAACCTGCAGGCATCTCTCTTTAGCAATAGCTTAGGGACGTCTGGTATTTTGTCGACTCGTTCTTGGTGTTCTTTCATTCGATCTCTAAGTGCTTTATTTTCATTCTCCATTTCTTCCATCCTCCTTAGAACAACGGCGAGGGCACTGTCACCTGCATTGTTAGTAACATTGTGAGTTATACCTGGTGTTGGAGGATCCGGTTGGTCACCCTGTTCGTCTGCTCGTTGCACTTTGTAGGTTCATTCAGCCTCTGTGGTCCTGCATGGAGTGGGCCTATTGAGCATGCTCATTAGCGTATCGGTCAGCCATGTTTTAAAGAGCTTTTTCACGGCCGATGGCGTCCCTTCTTCTGTGGATGTGTAGGCCCCTTTTCTATTTGGTTTTGTTAAGCTATAATGGGGGGAGGAAACCTCTCGCGCCTGGGGGATGCAGAGGTGTCACGTCCTCGCCTAACGTTTCACAGCTCTTGTTGATAGCATTACTGAGGTTGTTAGGGAAATATCCTGTTACTTTAGTCCTCTCCTTGGTTACTTGCGATGTAGGTTTTCGTACGTGCAAAGAAAGAGAGAAAGATCTTGGGGTTTGTGAGGTTAGTTACTCACGTTAGTTGTAGATCTAAAGGAGACCAAAATAATTAACTAAGAAGTCCCCATACACGGCGCCAAACTATTTGACCAAAAATATAGATCTTGTTCAAACCAATTAGATTTAAATAAAGAAGAGAAAATGTTAGTTAATAATAATATCCTAATGAGAAAGCTATCCGTGTTGTGATAAGTAACTTGGAAGTTTGTCCGAATGGCAATGAATATAAGCAATAATAATAGTATTCTGTGATCCAAAAATATGGAAAATGACATTAAATAGTAATAACTAGCAATAAGTGTTATTTAAGTAAATAAAACGAGTGAATCACCCAAAAAGGGATGAGATCAGTGGATATTCTCTCTCATAATGATGAATGATTGATAAGCCTTTGAACTCTTAAGTTGTTTTGGATCCAGAGGAAATGCTAGACAAGAATCTTAGTAAAAATGTTATTTTTTTATGCTTGCAATAGAATCAGATTCTCTCTATAAAGTCAATGTATTTTTTACAAATGAATATCTCATGCCCCCTATCACTGTGCCTTTTTCTACTTATAGGAAACATGTTCGCATAAAACCTAATAGTATAGGTGCAAAGAATATCCACTAGAATATTGTCTTTAGTTTCCTATCTTAAAAATATCCGTTATAACTCTATCAAGTATGTTCGACCCCGATCTTGATCTTTGACGACTCCTCGACCATAATCCTTGTTGACTCTTCGACCGCAACCTTCATTGTTTCTAGAACCACTTCGACCTTGGGCAGGTCTCTAATGGAGTCGCATTGGTGACACACGGTGACCTGTGAATTCCTCATTAATGCTAACATGACTAATTCATATTAGAGATAATTTTTTACCCATATAGATAGTGTATTCAAATCTCTGCTTCAGAGACTATGATTTAGAGAATATCACCCTTTTAGTACAATATCTCACACCTTAAAGGAAAAAATAACTTTTAGTACAAAAAAACTTTACCAAGTTGGTCTAAGTGTAGAAAGATCATAAAATGACTTTGATAATAAGTTTTGAGCCTTTTAGTTAGCTAGTAAAACTTTTTCTTGAATAACTGAGAAATCTTTTTTCTTCAACTTCGAAACTCAGTGGATAATGGACTTTGGTTAGCTAACAAACATCCGGTCAGTCGGACAAGCCTTTTTTGTGAAAAGGAAACAATTAATAAAGGAAAAACTAGTCTATATTATTGATCTAACATATTCAAGCATTTTTATCTTTGACACAACAAGCTTCTTTAACAGAATACAAAGTGCTAGTTTTTTTTCCTTTCAAACAAAACATGTTGTTTAACTACCTCCCCAGTGACATGTCATATACATAGTAAATAGAAAGAAACGCTGACTGTCCAAACAGATAATATGCTTAAACATATAATGACACACTTAACCAAATTAAGATCTTTGCATTTTAAGTGTAAAAGAAATAATGGGTCGATCTTCTTTTGTAAGAAATGAGTCAATTGTGGGACCCAATTCAAATAAAAGAAACAAAAGGAAAAAATAAAGAAAAATGTGATTTGAGGAAAAGAAAGTTAGGCGCCTACTATCTTAGAATTGTAAATTGCACTTGAAATTCGCAAGAGATTTGTGGGACTCAATCATAAAGGAAATAAAGAAAAAGATGAAAAAAGTTTCAGAAAACAAATTGGGCGGCTGAACAATTTGCCAAATCGGGCGACTGAACTTTGCAAATTATTGAACCTATCTGGTTGGTTGGGTTGGTGGCAATTTTGCCTATAAAAGGAGCTATTCGTTCCTCATTGAAAACACACCAAAATAAGAGAGAAGAAATAAAAATTAGAGAGAGTAATCCACAGATTGTAGTCTGTGAGAAAAATAGTGAGTTGAGTAATATTGTAGTGAGGTGTTTAAAATAAAGAGTGTTATTTCTTTTGATTCGTAGTAGTCTTTTGACACTACAAAGTTGTAATATTATAGTGGTATTATATTTCTCATCTCGGGTACTGTATTTTACCCCGTTAAAAGATTTGGTGTCATTGTTACTCTCTTGTATCATTATTATTTATCGTGGATATTATTTATTCCAACAACATGGTATTAGAGTCATGGAAAATAATGGTCTGCTGTTTTTTCAATACTCCCGTCTCACAAAAGATAATTACGAGAAATGGTATATGCGTATGAAAGTCATTATTGGCTCTCAGGATGTGTGGGAAATCGCAGACAGAGAATATGCAAAACCCAATAATGAGGAAGTTCTGCCTCAAAATAAAGAAGATGTCTTAGCGAAGACAAGGACGAAGGATCAATAATCCCTCACGCTCATCTACCAATGTTTGGATGATTCCATGTTTGAGAAGGTGGCAGATGCTACCACCTCAAAGAAAGCTTGGGAGATTTTACAAAATTCTCTTCAAGGAGTTGGAAAGGTGATGAAGTACAACTTCAAACTCTAAGGGATGAATTTGAAGTTTTAAAAATGAAAGAATCTGAATGCATTACGGATTATTTTTTAAAAGTGAAGGTTGTTGTAAATCAACTAAGAAGATACGGGGATGACATCAAAGAAGTCCGTGTGGTAGAAAAGATCCTTCTCACTTTAACACCTAAATTGATTTTGTGGTGTGTGCTATTGAGGAGACTAAAGATTTATACTCTATGATGGTAGAGAAATTGGAGGATTCTTTACAGGCCCACAAAGAAAAGATCAAAAGGAGACAAGAAGTGCCATTGGAGCAACTTCTTAAAACTTAGGCATCCTTTAAGGAGTATGGAGGTGAAAAGAGATATCGAGAAAACGAGAAAGGATGAGGCCGTGGCGTTCATGGAAGAGGAAGAAGTAACAGTAACAACTTCAATATTGAAGTTCAAATCCACCAAACATTCAAATGTCATGGTCGTGGACATAGAGGAGGAAGAGGGCGTGGCTACTACCAAGAAAATAATGGACAAAGGTATGAAAAATCCAAAATTAAGTGTTATAATTGTCATAAATTTGGATATTACTCTCGGGAATGTCATAGTAATGTTGAAGAAAAATCTAACCTTATTGAAGATAAGAAAAAAGAAAATTTGTCAATGTTGTTGTTGGAACTCAAAGAAGAAGACATGGATGATTGTAGCTCGTGGTATTTGGACAATGGATCAAGCAATCATATAAGTGGATGCAAAGAGAAGTTTGTGGAGATCAATAAAACGGTGAGAGGTAATGTGTCCTTTAGAGATACCTCAAAAATTCAACGAAGGGATATATAAAAATGGTGACCACAAGTTAATTCAAGATGTTTATTATGTCCTAAAATTAAAAAGCAATATTTTTGAGTTTGGGACAACTTCTTAAAAAAAGAATATGACATCCACATGAAAAATATGCATCTTTGTCTTAGATATTCAAGTGGAATTATTATTGCTAAAGTGCATACGGCAAAGAACAGATTATTTTCTCTAAATCTTAAAATAATTGATGTAAAGTGTTTGAAGACTAATGTGTAAGATGAATCATGGTGTTGACACATGCGATTTGGGCACTTGAATTTTAACGCGCTCAAATCAATAGGAGAAAAACATGGTATATGGGATACCATCCAAATCAATTGTGTGAAGCTTGAATTCTTGAAAAATATGCAAGGAGGAGTTCTCCAAAGGAGACCATGTCAGGATCAACCAAGTCGCTCCAGCTTATTCATACTGATGTGTATGGACCACCAGGGGAGATTTATAGGAACCAATTCAAATAAAAGAAACAAAACAAAAAATAAAGAAAATTATGATTGGAGGAAAACAAAGTAAGACGCCTACTATCTTAGAATTCCAAATTTCATTTGACATTTGCAAGAGATTTGTGGACCCAGTCATAAAGGAAATAAAGAAAAAGATGAAAAAAGTTGTAGAAGGCAAATTGAGCAGCTGAAAATTTTGCCAAATTAGGGGGATGAACTTTACAAATTGTTGAACCAATCTGATTGGTTGGGTTGGTGGAAATTTTGCTTATAAAAGGAGCTATTCGTCCCTCATTGAAAACACACCAAACTAAAAGAGAAACGATAGAAATTAGAGAGAGAAATCCACATATTGTAGTCTGTGAGATAAATAGTGAGTGTGAGTAATATTGTAGTGAGGTGTTTAAAATAAAGAGTGTTATTCATTTTGAGCCATGATGTTGGGCATATTTTTATATGTATTGATGTTACTTTACCCATGTTTTAACTGTTTTTTGGTGCTATTTGGTGTTAAAAATTCCCAATATGGTTTAATTATTGGTTATATGACTAATTGAGTTGTGTTTGATGACTTAGAGTGTTTGGGGTGCAACAATATGAAGCAAAAGGTGATCTAGCTAGAGGAGGAGAGGTTCGATGCGTCGCATCAAACCTAGAAAAAAATCATATTTCATGTAACCTTGCAGTGAAGCCGGACCAAGCATCCGCACGTGGGCGTATCAGAGATGGAGTAACAAAGGGTGGATGCGAAGCATTCATCCTAGCATGCGAAGCTGAAGAAGTGGAAGTTGATATCCACCTCAGCATCAATCCTTGAAGACGAGTCGGATTAGGAAAATAAAAACTTTGGCCCACTAATTTTGTATGCAATATATAGGTCAAAAATGCCCTGTTTAGGTCATCTAACACACTTTTTGAAGGGAATTCGACCTAGGGAGAGAAAGGAACCGCCATGGAGGCATGGTTTCATCTTTTCCTCCACCAAACATTGTAATTTTTATGCTTCTTTGTATGATCTGTTGTCTGGCTACCGTGTCTATATGGAGCTAAAACTTCACATTCTATGGTTGTGGTTCCTTCATGACTGTTGTTATTCGAGTATTGATTTTGATATATTGATTTATCGTATTGGTTTATTTATTCAACCTTGTGCTTAATTATTTGATTTCTTGATCACAAATTAAATACTCTCTACGAATCTAGAGTTGAACTCGAAAGTGGAAATTCTAGATTGCATAAAGGATTGAGTAGAGCAAGGTCTTGAACCTGGGCATCGGGGAATAGATTCGCGGTTAGGATAGACATATATCTAATTGTTTTGCTTGGTTGATTTACATGAATTATAAATGTGTACTTGTTCGTTCTAGTTCCATAGACATATAGACGTTAGGTTAGCTTGAATAGGCGAGTAAGAACTCGACAGATTCTTATGAGCAATATTAAACATGTCAACCAATAAACTAGATAAATTAATTAGTCAATTCAATTGAAGAATACAATATGATTGTTAGATATCGTTTTCATCGCATTGATAACATAAAAATCTGTTATCCCTTTGTTCAGAGTTCATCATTTATTTTTTTATTTTAATTAGTTTAGAATCAAATATTTCTAGGTTTAATTCTTGTTAGATAGTTAGGATAGTCTAATTTAGTTAATAGTTAATCACAAGTCCTCGTGGGTTCGACATCCGACTTTTAGTCACTTTATTACTTGATGACCGCGTATACTTGCGTGTGCATTCAACCGTAACAGAGTCGTAGTAGTCTTCTGATACTACAAAGTTGTAATATTATAGTGGTATTATATTTCTCCTCTCGTGCATTGTATTTACCTCGTTAAAAGAGTTGTTGCCGTTGTTACTTTCTTGTGTTATTATTATTTTCCGTAAATATTATTTCTGGGCGGGATTATTATTTTTTCTCGGAGGCATAAGCTAGTTTTACAAATGTGTGCTATGTTGATTAATATTCACGTGTATGATGCATCATGTATGTGGTATGTGAAACCTAAAATCAAGTGTAACAAAAAATTTGAAGTCTACAATCTTCCCCATTAAATTGAGATACCACAACACCTCAACATCAACAACAATAACAACATCATAGTAATGCATATGCTATATAAATCCTCTATATCCATCTCTCTCATGTTTAATTCCAATACTCAATACTTTATGACAAACTAAGGGTTATCTAACACTAGGCTTTCTCTACATTAATACTTACTGGCACACAAGTACCTAAACATACTGACTTCGGACACATTCTAGAGCCCAACTATATGTACAGGGCAGTTGTACAATATAACTTATAAGTTCAGTCAAACTCAGTAACTTTGGTTCAATCCCTATACAAAATTGCCTAAAATATTAAAATTTGAACCCAATAACTCAAATGGTCGATGTGTGTCTGTTGTCGCCCATTCGTTGCATCGGAGGGGCTTTGGTTGTCTGTTGTCGCCTTCAGGCATTCCCCATGTTCTCTCACTCGTCTTCCTTATCTACTGTCTCAAGTTACTTGATTTCAGTTTCTTTCCCTTTTGAAATAGTTTGAGAAAAGATTTAGGAAGAATTTTTGCGTCGGTTTCAATATAAATTTTAGTAGTAGTATTTATGTGGGAAATGTCAATTTACCTTTGTAATATTGGAGATTGCTCGATTTGATCTCATTATATATTTTTAATTCATTCATCTTTTTCTCTTGATATTAATACAACTCTATGCAATGGGCATATTCCATATATCCATACAAGGCATATTCCATAAACTACTAAAAATTCTGTAAATTCGTCAACCAAAACCGACCGAAATCGATCGAAAATTGATAAAAATCGATCGATTTTCGACCGCTTTTAATTAGTCAGAAAAATGATGGTCGCTGACTGTCAAACTTTAATTTCTGACCGAATTCGGTAGGTACTAATTAAATTTTTCTTTTTTAATTTTCAAATACCGACCGAAATCGGTCGGAATTTTAAATAAATAATTATTTGTAAATTGTTAATTTATTAAAAACTTCATATAAATTCATAATTTCCGACCGAATTCGGTCGGAAATTTAAAAGAACTAGAGATTTCATTTGAAATTTTAGACCGAATTCGGTCGAAAATTATGAATTTTTGGGTAAAAAAATTAATTTCCGACCGATTTCGGTCGGTTTTCTTGGTAAAAATGGCTAGAAATGCCTGCTTTTAAGCTACACCACCTGCCAATTATAACCAATATCCATCCTATAATGGCAGCATTACATTCCTGTCATTCAACCACAATTAATCAACAACGACAATTAATTGACAAAAACAATTACTCCCTTCGTTCCAGTTTATGTGAACCTATTTCCTTTTAGGTCCATTCTAAAAATAATGACCCTTTTTCCAAATTTGGAAATAATTTAACTTAAACTTCCAATTCTACCCTTAATTAGAAGTTTTTATAACCACACAAATACTCTGTGTAACCGCCTGGCCGGTCGTTTTGAGCTCTAGCTCATCGTGCAGCGGTTTGAGGCTGTGAGCAGATTTGTTTTAGGTATTATGACTTGTAGGTTTGGTCAGAATTGAATTTCGGGAAGTGTAGAGTTGGTTTGGAAAGAAAATTCTCATTTCAGAAGCATTAAGTTGGAAGAATCAACTAAGATTAGAATTTCGAGTAAACGACCTCCGAATCAAGATTTGAAGGTTCCAGCAAGTTCGGGTGATGATTTCGGACTTGGGCGTATGTCCAGATCGGGGTTTGGATAACCCGGGAGCGTTTCGATACATATTGTGGAAGTTAGCATTTTAGAAGAATTTCATGAATTTGGGCTTGAAGTGCATTTCAGGGTTATTGATATCCGTTTGGGATTACGAGTCTGGGAATAGCTTCGTGTGGTGATTCTGGAGATGGGAGAGAGATCGGAAGTGAATTTGGATGTCTGTAGGTCATTTTGAAGTCATTTGGCTAAAGATAAAAATTTGAAGGTTTTTGAGAAATCCGACC
>ML366916.1:0-12590 GCA_005239505.1 Nicotiana paniculata | reverse complement strand
GCACATAAAATGTAAGGCATATAACATGTTAAACCATGAATTCTAGCCTCGCATCAATACCCCCACACTTAAACATTTTCTCATCCTCGAGCAATCAAACTACACTCATGTACACAACTTATTAAGCAATGCCTTGAGAATAGTCAGTACGTTGGTTGTGACGCTTTGGCTCAATTTTTGACTCCAGGATAAATGCCTTAAATCAAAAATTCTTAAGATTGGCTTAACTNCACTTAAACTCGTCAAAACTCGGAATTGACCGGAACAAGGGACCCGGGCGTTTGGGCTCAAACGCCCCCCTAAGGCCAGGGCAAGCTTGGCGTTTGGGCTCTAAGGCCCCCCTAACACCAGGGGCTGCCTGGCTTTAGGGGCCAAACGCCTGGATAAGGCCAGGGTGTTCCCTCTTCGCCTCTTAAGTGTATTTTCGACGTATTTTCATCCATTTAGCTCGGTTTCCATCTCCAATTCACCTACACATGAAATAAACTCCATTAAGCACATAAAAAGTGTATTTTTATCATTAATGCACATAAAATGTAAGGCATATAACATGTTAAACCATGAATTCTAGCCTCGCATCAATACCCCCACACTTAAACATTTTCTCATCCTCGAGCAATCAAACTACACTCATGTACACAACTTATTAAGCAATGCCTTGAGAATAGTCAGTACGTTGGTTGTGACGCTTTGGCTCAATTTTTTACTCCAGGATAAATGCCTTAAATAAAAAAATCTTAAGATTGGCTTAACAGCTTTGACTGGAGTGTCATGATAGATCCAATCCTGAGCGACTTATGTTCCATGTGTGTGTGAGATTTGTATAGTATTCTGTGCATTGCATTTGATGTCTAGAACTTGCCATGTGTGTTTGCAAAGCGAAATAGAAGTGTTATTCAGTCTTGGAAGTGATATAGGGATTTCTTTGTTGAGCCAGTCATCTATATTTTACCCACCTAATTGTTTTGTATCGTAGTTAACCCCGTTGAGTCTACAATCCTATTTCTTTCGCAACCACATTACAAGCCATATCCCCTTTGTTTGAATCGATCTTATATTTGAACCTTGTCATCTCTCGTAAGCTCTGGAAATGTTATGAAATATGAAAAATTTAAAGTGTGGGGTGGTAGGTTGGTTTGTGAGGGTAATAATTGAAATAAGGAGAAAGGTGCACGTTTGAAAAGTAAGAGTCACTAGAGGAAAAAAAAAGAAAAAAAAAAGAGAAAAAGAAGAAAAGAAGAAAAAAATAAATAAATAAAATAAACAGTTGTATTGTTGTGAAAGAAAAATATATGTGGTGACTCTTAATGTAATTGTGCTTAATGAAGTATGGGGTAATAACATTGTCGTGAAGGTGGAGTTTGGCTTATTATGAGTTTGAGGTTGAATGCGAAAGTAAATGTATTAAAAGTGTTTAGGGAGGTGTAGTCACTCTTATATCCAAATGTATCATACCCGTCCCGCAGCCTATGTTACAACCAAATAAAGTCCTACTTGATCCTAGACTGAATGAGCTCGATTAGTGGACTAGTACACTACGGGCAAGCCTATACATGAAATAAACTCCATTAAGCACATAGGCACCCCTAAGGCCAGGGCAAGCCTGGCGTTTGGGCTCTAAGGCCCCCCTAACGCTAGGGGCTGCCTGACTTTAGGGGACAAACGCCTGGATAAGGCCAGGGTATTCCCTCTTCCCCTCTTAAGCGTATTTTCGACGTATTTGCATCCATTTAGCTCGGTTTCCATCTCCAATTCACCTACACATGAAATAAACTCCATTAAGCACATAAAAAGTGTATTTTTATCATTAACGCACATAAAATGTAAGGCATATAACATGTTAAACTATGAATTCTAGCCTTGCATCAGCGCCCGAAACTCCGAACTCTACACCCGAGGACTCGAAACTAGACAAATATTATACAAATACATCAATTTATGCTCAAAGTATGGAAATTCTCCTATTTATTTAGTAAATTCATAATTTTTGAAGAAATCCCAAAATTCACCTCGGGTCCGCACGCTCGGATTCCGAAAATTCCCGAAGGAACCGCTCACCCATAACCTAAGGATAGTTAATCCATGATTTTTACTTGATTTCATAGCTAATTGATGGGAAATTCTCTAAATTCCCGAAAGCCCTAGGTTACTACCCAATTCTTGATTTTTACTAATTAAGAAGGTTAACTTAACTAAGAATTCATGAATTTAACCAACTTTGGGATGGAATTTACTTACCTCACAGTGGTTGGGTCGTGGAGCCCCTTTCCCAAGCTCTCAAAGTGTTTTAATGGAGGAAGGAATGAAGAAAACAATGAAGAATCCTGTATTTAAGAAACACACTGCCTGGCAGTGGTTCCGCACTTGCGGCTCAAGGACCGCCACCTGCGGTCTCGCACTTGCGAGCAAAGGCTCGCACCTTCAGAAATGGACAAGGAAGCCTGGGCCCGCACCTGCGGAGAGGAGGCCGCACCTGCATCTCCGCTCCTGCGGAACTTTGTCCGCACCTGCGAGAAATGGGCTGCCCGCTGGTGGTCGCACCTGCGAGTCTGGGACCGCAGGAGCAGTCCCGCACCTGTTACTGGGTTACCGCACCCGCGGTCACACCAGAACAGGTGCACCAGCAGCTATTTCACCTGGTTTTTGGCCTCGTGTGGTGTCCGGGAGGCACCTAGGCCCACCCGAGCCCCCATCCAAATATACCAACAAGTCCCAACTCATAATACGGACTTACTCGACCTTCGGAACACCCAAAACAACGCTAAAACTCAAAATCACACCTCAAAACCCCTACAACCAAACTTAGGAACTTTAAGTTTTCCTGACTTCGCTAACAACGCGTCAAACCGAGCAATACTACTCGGAATGATACCAAATTTTGTAAGCAAGTCATAAATGACATAACGGAACTATTCCCGGTCTCGGAATTCTGTCTATACCTTGATAACTCAAAAACACGTCCCAAACTACAATAGGAACCTAAGGAACTCTTATTTCAATATTGCGCGCCGAAACGCTCCCGGGTCATCCAAAACCCATTTCGAACATACGCCCAAGTTTGAAATCATCATACAAAGCTATCGGAACCGTCGAAACTTGATTTCGAGGTCGTTTACTGAAAATGTTGACCGAAGTCAAACTTGTCCTTAAAGGCCAACCTTAAGGAACCAAGTGTTCCTATAGCACTCTAAACACTTCTGAATCCCGAACCACCAGTCCCCACAAGTCATAAGTCATAATAAGCTGCTATGGGATGTTTCATTTTGGGAAACGGGGTCCAATAATGCAAAACGACCGGTAAGGTCATTACAGTAATAGTAATGTTGTATAGGTAAAGTAATGAGAGAAAAATAATAGCAATAAATATTGATTCGTAAGAAAAATTTAAAATTCTTTTGATAAACTGAATGATTGTTTTGAACATTGAAGATCTTATTGCAGGAATTAAAATGCGAAAAAAGGAAGTCATTTTGTAAATAAAATAGTGAATAATGCTTGTTTTAGCATTGCTACCCCGAGGCTCGTCGGGCTTTGGTTGTCCTGGCAGTCCAATTCTTGAGGTACGTCCCTCTGATCACAGCCTGTATGGAAGGGCCTTCCATCCCCTCTTCCTCGAGAATAACACAGCAGTCCATATCATTGTCCTCCAGAAACAAGTTCCTCATTACTGCAAGTGTTTCTTCTTTGTCTGATCCATAAATAACGTCGGACTGTTGGAAGGTCTGCTCCAGATGCGGTATTGGTTGCTCCAAAGGGTAATAAGGACCGCGCCATGGTAGCGACCAGTTTTTGAATTCTTCCCAAGTGCATTCGTATCCCAAACCGGTGTCGTGCTTCTTGAGTTTGATAGGTTTGGAGATCCCGTGAAGGCTCTTACCGAGCCCTTTACTTGGCTTGTACCCTCGCCAATTCATCATACTTGCAATCTTTCTATCCCACCATTTGTCTTTGTCGATAGTGTTGACCCGTTCAATGTGGTGGTAAGTTTCTCCACCCAACTTTCTTCTTCCTTCAATCACCAGAATAGTCCGGCGACTGTTAATAGGGTTGCTACCGTCACCACGAATAATCACCTCTTGGTGGTTCCACTTGAACTTCACTACCTGATGTAGCGTTGATGCTACGGCCCAAACAGCATGGATCCAGGGTCGTCCCAAGAACAAATTGTAGGGCAGTGGCACATCTATCACTTGGAATTCCACCTCGAACCAAGTTGGCCCCATTTGCAGGCATAGGCGGATCTCACCAATGGTGGACCTCTGAGATCCATCGAAGGCTTTCACGTTGATTGCTCCATCCTTTATCTCATGCAACCTCTACCAAATTTCTTGAGCGTTATCAACGGACAGATATTGAGACTTGATCCCCCGTCGATAAGAATTTTGGTGATGAAATGGTCTTCGCATTGCACAGTGATGTGCAGTGCTTTGTTATGGCCCAACCCTTCAGGAGGCAGTTCGTCCTCATGGAAAGTGATCTTGTGACTCTCCAACACTTGGCCCACCATATTATCCATTTCTCCACTAGTGATGTTGTTTGGCACATAGGCTTCATTCAACACCTTCAATAAAGCATTCATGTGCATCTCGGAATTCTGAAACAAATAGAGGATAGATATTTGCGTTGGTGTTTTGTTCAGCTGGTCGATGGCCGAATACTCCTTGGCTTGTAATTTCCTCCAAAGGTCGTCCGGACCTGTCTCGATAATGGGAGGCCGATTGGAAGCCTACATGCTGGATTCAGCCAGATGTTCAGGGGTATAGACTCTACCAGTTCTTGTCATACCCTGCGCTGCAACAGCTTCTTCAGTCTTGACTTTGCCTTTCCTTCTCGCTTCGGTTGTATAGTCCCATGGTACAACATTTTTATAGAAAGGTGGCGTGGTCGATATCGCCACCATGATTGGCGCAGCTACCCTCACTTCGAATGGAACATGTTCCTGGGGTGGAAAGACTACAACCTCAAATGGTGCGGGTGAATTTTCCGAACACGAACTCAACTTCAATCAATACTGGTGTCTTTGCAGGTGAAGTTGGCTTCAAAATCAAGAGGCATGGACATATTTACCTCAGCATCCTCAGACGGTTGAATCTGGACTATGATCGGGTTGACAGTGACTGCAGGTTTCCTTGGATCATAGCCTTCTGCAATCAACCCGATTGATCCCTCGGGGTCCCAATCATCTCCTATTTCAATCAAGTGGATGCCTCCACCCTTATGGTCCTGAAGAGGATTGTTTCGGACATTTGGAGCAGATTCTTTTTCCACGATGACCTTGTTGTCAATCAGTGATTGTATCTTGTCCTTCAAAGAGCGGCATTCATTGATGGTGTGCCCCTTCATGCCAGAGTGGTATGCACAGGACTTGTTTGGGTTGACCCATTGAGAAGGATTCTCAGGGGTTGCAGCAGGGATGAGGGTGACATAACCAGCAGCTTTGAGCTTCTCATACAGATGGTCGATGGGTTAAGCGATGGCGGTATTTTGGAGGTCTGCGATCAAAATTAGAATGAGGTCTAGGGAAGTTTTGACGGGTAGGGGGTGATTGGTAATGAGATGGTTGGGAATTGTAAGTGTGGTAGACAGGAGCGGGTTGTGAGTATCTGGGTGAAGCAGGTTGATATGTCGCTAGTGGAGGTGATGGATAAGTTGGTGGTGGAGCTTGGTATGAGGGTGCTTGGTAATTTGGGGTTTGTTGATATGTGAGTGGAGGTGTTGGGTAAGTTTGGTATTTGAGTGGGTATTTGGTTCTTTGTGAAACCATCACGGCTCTTGCATCTCTTTTCTTAGGCACACCACCAGACTGCAAAGCCTTGTTTGTAGCTTGCAAGGCTTCAAAATTTGTGACTATAACACTCTTCATACCTTCTTCAATCCGTTCACCTAATTTGATAATGTCGGAGAACTTGTGGTTCTCAATCATCATCAACTGTTCATAGTATTGCGGGTCCTGGGTCCGGACAACTTGTTCATATGCTCCTCTTCTAAGGCGGGTCTGACCTTGGCAGCTTCGGACCTCCAACGAGTAGCATACTCGCGTAATGTCTCTGTAGGCTTCTTTTTCAAATTCTGAATATAGAACACGTATGGTGCGTTCTCTGTGTTGAACCTGGATTTGTCCATAAAGTCAGATGTCATGCTCACCAATTCGACCATTTCTTGGGATCTTGGCTGATGTACCAAGACAATGCATCCCCTTTCAAGCTCCTCATGAACAGCTTCATGCGGATCATTTCATCCTTCCCTACTCCAACCAGCTTTTCACAATAAGTTCTCATATGGACCCTTGGATCACCTGTACCATAAAACATTTCAAACTTAGGAGGTTTGTATCCCTCGAGCAGTTCAACATCGGGCTGTATGCAGAGGTCTTCATAGTTCAACCGTTCGACTTCCTTGATTCCCTCGACGCCTTGAACCCGGCTGGTCAGCTTCCTAAGTTCCTCGGCCAAGTTCTTGATAAGAAGGTCCTTTTCATCAGACTCAGGTGTGTATGTGATAGGGGGAGTGGAGTGTGGCGTGGTCTCCACGTATATGGGATTGTTATGGTGGCCTGGATCATGAGTGTGAAAATGGTCATTTGTGGAGTTCTGAGGTTCTGGGATAAGCAGTGGAGTGTTTTTTGGAGTATGGCAAGCATTGCAGTGTGCTGGAAGAGTTTAGTTCTTTGGTGGGGTGGTGTGATGATGAGTTGCGGGATGATTTTGCTGCTTTGGGATGTTTTGATGAGGTGTAGGATTTTGGATGTTGACGTCTGGGACGTTCAGGGAGAATGACAGGTTTGCCAGATTCTGAACTTGATCAAGCTCTTCTTGAAACTTTAACAACTTTCGTTCCAGCTGCGACACAGTTTCATTCTGAATCCGAATACCCTGGCCATCAATTCCCTCTACCCGTTCAACCACATTCTCATTTATGTTGTTGCATGAATCTTCCATTTTCTTTTTGCCTTTGTTCTTGCCTTTGGGAGGACTAAGAGGATGAGATGGTGGAGGGCCCCTGGATCTTGTAAGATAGGATGATGATGCCAGAGTGCATGAACTAACCTTTGGGGAGTGTAAAAAATAAATAAAGAAAGAGGAAAACAAAAACAAAAGGTAGCCAAGCCAGTGAGGATTATGAAAATTATTGTTGTATTTAAACACATAGTGGGGGAGTGTAAAGCGCGTCCTAATTTGGGACCTCTTTTGTGCCCGAGGTAGGCCTAGCAACAAATTGATTTGGAGAACTCAAGATGCTAAATGCCTCATTTTATTGATAAGAAAATAGACGAATCCCAAAACAACACTAAATAAACAGGAATTAAAGGTCACTATTGGCCATTGGCCTTATTACATTGATAAAGTAAAATAAAGACATTCCTATCTACTTTCCCCAAACTCAGCATTCTTGCTCCCCCGTACAGTTTCCCCAACTCACGAAGTCCCAGCAACAGGTATTCTCTAGCTAGATGTCCTCCGTCGGTCCCTCCAACCTTTTGACAGTCTTCAATCCTTTTGAGAAATTTTTTCTCCAGCTCCACTATGCCTCGCTCCAAATACCCTAACCTTTTGTTGGTGCTGATAGCCATATACTTCCATTCCTCGATCAGTTTCTTATTAGACTCATTTATTTCGCGGTGCTCATCCTCACACTCACGGATCCTCTAGCGTAGCTGGTTGTTTTTGACTTGTGCCTCGGCCTTTTCATCTATAACCCTGTGGCCCTGAACGAACCCTGGCTCACTCAGACCACCCCAATTTTCTGCCAACCAACCAGGATAGAAAGGGGTACAACCGGCATGATATATGTTTGGCTTAATGGTGTCCTTCTCCATTACAGTCTTGCAGTGCCACATGTGCTAGGCTTGGCACTTGTGAGGACTATCATCATTTTGGAAATCATCTCGAATATGGCTCATCTTCTCGACCTTGGGTATGACTTGCTCCCTACCCGCTTGCCTCATAACTCGAATAGGGACGTAAGGGTATGTTCCTCTTAGACCAATTAGTATTAGGAACGGTGCATCACTAGAACGGGTGATGAACTCCTCTGTCGGAAACCACTCGAACATCCATTGAACTTACTCTTCAGTCAGATTACCAAAGAGTTCGACCCATCCTTTGGCGTTCTTAGGCTGATCAAATATGTCGGGGATGTAATTCATTCGCTTTGGATGGTGGGAAGTGATGTGGTCATCCCAAACTCTTTGATGAATTTGTTGTCGGTATTTGCCCTTTTGGAGATGTTCCATGAGCCAAAGCTGAAGCAGTAAATTGTAGCCTTCGAAGTGTCTTGCCCCTTGTTAACACTTTTCCAAGGCTCGATATATGTCTGCAATGATTATGGGCACAATACTGAAGTTTTGCCCATCATTTCCTTCCATTAATCTTGGTTACCATGGCCAATCTAGTGTGGATTCTCTCTTTGTTTATTGGAAACACAATCAGAACCAAGAAGCAAAACATGAAGATTAATACTCTACGATGGATGTGTCCCAAGGATGTGATGGCAAACTCATCGTGATAGGTACGGTATGATTTGATGTGACCGTACCTTTCGTACAAGTAGTCAAAACGGATGTATGACTTCTTAAGCATACCAATTATGCATTCTTCTTCAGACCCATCATTTTGAGGAAACCTTTGCCGGTGCGGTTCTCAAGCATTAGCAACCCCGGGGTTTCCCATACTAGGCCAGCCAATCCTCCTATTTTCTCCAGCAAAGGCGTCATTTCAAAGTCCCCAAAGCGGAACACGGACCTTTCACAATCCCAGAATAGGGTGGCAGCCTATATTAGCATGTTGTAAGGCTGGATTTCTAGGAGAGATGGTAGATTGCCCAAGTATTTCCTAACGAGAGTTTTGTCACTAGAATGTAAATCTTCCCACCAACTTAGCAATCTTGCGGGGATGTTGGAGACCATGCCGAATCTGGGGACTTCGTGCCCCATTTTTCGGCAAGGCAAACAAGGTTAGGCCTTACCCCCACCAGACTCGACTATTTAACATCAACAATTAGCATAAAGAATTTAGTTCTCCAAATAAATGCACGGAACATGATGATGTCCGTTTGGGTTTAGGGAAACCCAGTGGACTTTTGGATAAGGCAATCTTAAAAGCTATCATGCGGACCACACTTTAGCCTGGATAGGTTTGACCTTGATGCATGAAACAACATAACGGAGTAAGGTTTCTATGGGGTTTTAGACTGGTACCCTCGAGCGGACAACTCAAGGGGGAAAGTCAAGGAACCATCGACTGCACCGCTGATCGACTAGTTTTACCGCAAATAAGCCTTTCCGAATTTAGGGGGTAATAATATAGGAAGAGCGCAACCACTCATCAAGCGTTGCTATAGTATTTTTTTTGGCACGAGTGGAATATGAATGTTGAGCATGATTATGCAATAATAAATAAGCATTAAAAATATGTCGTCATGTATTTGCACGTTATGAAAGCAGTAAATACAGTAGTTTATAATTTAAAAGCGGTTACAAAGGACGGAAACAGAAAAAACATGTCAGTTACTTTTGAAGAAAAATAAATGCTTAAATAAATAGACAAGTAATTGCACATAAGGGAAATGGGAAGAGGTACAAATTCACGAAGCAATTCGAAAATGGTAAAAGCCTGAAAATCCCAGCAGATTCGCCATGTTGTCGCGCCCCCTCTTTCCTCGCGGAGATCGGGTTTATGACATTCGGTTGGGACAACTCTTTTCTTTTGGAAAAGGGGTTTGTGTTTTTGAGAGTCTCCACCTAAAGAATTTTAAAGGTGCATTAGGATACCAAAGGAGTTCATTTACAACTATGTTTTTAACCAGAGATAGGGTAAAGGATTGAAATTATCCTAAGGGGAAGGTGTTAGGCACCCCTCAGGATCCACAAGTGTGGTTCCCGGCTGTACGGCTTAGCAAACAAACAAATAAAGGCTCAAATAAGAGGGAATTTAAGTCTTAAGCATGCAGATGTTTGAAAATAGTAAAGAAGGTTAGATTTTGAAAGGATTACGATCTAAGCATATAAAGGGTATCCTAGGTTTATAATAATATGGATCACATCAGTACAATACCCGTAATCGCTCCTCAAAGAGGGGTTACACGTGGTATTAGCGTACCGGTCATCATATCCGTATTATACCCTTTCCCACCCCGTGAAAGTAACTAAATCGAGTATTGATCTCGACCTCTATTGCATGCTATTACACGTCCCTTCCTATCAGTCCCAGAGGAATTTAGGACTTCTATCCTATCAGGGATGTTATAGGAAGACCCTCAGGTTTGAAGGAAAAATACTAAGGCGATAGATAAGAACATGTAGGACTACAATTAGTGGGGAAACATAGAAAAGCAGAGAAAAGGCACAAGTACCTCCACACATAAACAGCATGACTCATACACAGTTAAGGTCCAGATTCAGGTTCAGATCCTAAGCATGGTATCTAAGTGATAACACAAAGGCAGATTTATTGCATAACTAAGAGAGGAAGTCTTAATCAAGCTTGCCTACTGGTTTTTATCCTGTTGATAATTAAGCAGCATACATAAATAAACATATTTCCAGTTTTGACAACTTTAATTACCTAAGACTTGCCTAGTCGTAGGACAAGGCTCAGTAATTACCCAGATTATTAAAGGAACTGTTTGAGTTGTTTTGCCTAAACATGTTGTACTTAGGTGTTTCATCAAATGCATAATTATTGTCACGCCTCCTTTTTCACCCGAATGGAAGATAGGGGAGTATTTCCAATTAAAGTGACATTATTCGAAATGGGATTATTTATTTCATTTTTTAGAGTCGCCACTCGAAATTATTTATTTACGGTGTTCTGAGTCACCGGTTTATTTAATTTCCCAAATCGAGGAAAATTGACTCTGTTTTAAAGTCTGCGAAACCATAAGACCGGGTAAGAAATTATGTTAACCCAAGAGAAGCTATTAGGCGCTCCCGAGTTCCGTGGTTCTAGCACGGTCGCTTAGTGATTCATACTTTGCTTAAATTATTTAATTACTCATTTTTAGGACCTAAGTATATTTTACCTTTTGCCTCTTCTTAAGAAATTATCCTGAGACGAGTCACGCGTACGTGTACTCATCTTTATTCAGCATGCTAAAAACATGCAATGCATACGTGTACATCGCCAATAGCCCTTGATATTAAAATTATTTGGCCAAAAGTCACGCGAACGTATACCTTGGTTTAATTTTGAAAATCAGCGCTCAATCATGTCACGCGTACGTGTACACAATTTATCATGCTTTATCATTTTTTTTTAAAAATTGACCACAGTCGCGCGGACGCGTACCTTGAGTAAATTTGGGAATCGTAATTATGCCACGCGAACGTGTACACAATCACGATAATTTATTTAAATGCGCGCCTAAAAGCATTTCTACGATGTTTATAAGTTATTTATTTTTCTAAATTTGAGGTCATTGGGGATTCAAATATTATGGAATAATGTGGGCGAACTGCAAGATAATAGAAGTTAATCGTTAGTAAGTTATTAGAAAAAGTCCATGGTTCATCTTTCATGATAACTCACAACGTAACACACAACCAATCGTAGAAGAACCAAATGCACTCAAACTAATTTTTAAGCAAACTTCAGAAACCTCAAACATGCCTAACATGAATTACTCCAAAGATAAAAATAAAAACCTCTTAAAGTAACACACTAAATCCTAGACGTATGAACTGTCTAATGTTGGGTCCAAACTTTAGTGTAACATACTCTCACTGAAAATCCAAAAAAAAACTTATTTCTTAACTTTGGAAATTGTCAACACCAACAAATATTAGCACGTTTTCCTTTTCTTTGTTAAAATATAAACTCAATATATAATCTCAAATATACAACAAAAGCCTAACTAGAAAGAAACTAAGTAATTAATTTTCTTTCATGATATCAAATCCTACTGTAAAGTTACTGCATTTTAGAAATAGCACTATCACATTTTTTAACTTCTATAACATTCTATAAGTGGTTCTCAAACCAGAAATCTCAACGAAATAATTAAATTAAAGAAAAATCAGATTCGATCTTCCTTAAAACAAAACTTAATGAACTCATATGCAAACCTGAAATTATCAGGTAGATGATTCAACGAAGATTTCTACAGCAACACGTCAATATCTCAAACCAGGAAAGATCAAATATACACTAACAAGACAAACAAACTTATCACCATAGAACATGAAAAATGAAGGAAAAAGAAAAAAAAACAGACCTCCCAAGAAGTTTTCTTAATTAAGTTGCTGCTCAGATGTGTCGTAAAAATGTTGAATGACGAAATCAAATAAAAAAAAAGCTACAAAATCAGGATAGCGACCGCGACCTCCAATCTCGAACGACGATCAACGAAGGCGACGAACCCGTCTCGAGCTCATTTCACAAGAAAAGTGTGGCAAATCGAAATGATTGGAACTCTCCTCTTCAAAAAGCCAAAACAGATTTTAACCTACTAAACAATGGAGAATTTGATGTGTATACCGAGTGGAGGGTTCGAGAGTAGAAGGACTCCTCCCTTTTCTTTTTCTTCATGTCTATATTTATACAATCAGTGGGTGTCTTGTGTAGTATATCATATGTGTGGGTTAACATTGGGAA
>ML366915.1:0-55396 GCA_005239505.1 Nicotiana paniculata | reverse complement strand
CAACCCGTCCGGTTAAAAAAAAACGTAACCGGCCCGGCCCGGCCCGCCCGTTAGACACCCTTAATAATAATACTTACTCTTTCCGTCCTAATTAACGTGACATTATTAAATTGAGAAGTTTAAAAAAATATTAAATATTTATGTGACTATAAATAATTTTTTAAAATTAAAATATTTTAAGGACCTGTTTGATCATAAATTTTGTCAAAATTTTCTCAATTTTTTCTGGCAAATACATATTTGTTCATAAATTTATTCATATTTTGACAATTCCCAATTCCCAAATCTCAATTCCCAAAATCAGCTCAAGAGCTAGTTTTAGCCCAAAATCTTACTATTATATTTTTTTAAAATTTTAAAAGTTGCCCCAAATTTTTGTATTTTATAAAAGAGTCCATCATTTATTAGTTTGTAACAATGCTTTTTTATCTTCTCGGTCATATGATAATATCTTATGTATTTTATTATAAAAATAATAATTTTGTACCAAATTTATTTATGTTCAGGACTATGATTTGTGATAACGATAATGAATGTTATTGATGAATGTACTATTCGGTATTTGTGATAGTCTTTAGAACTTGTTGGTATAAGTCATATTTCATGCTTTTTCAAAAAAAAAAAAAGTGAAACATGTTTAGAAGACTTACGTCCAAACACATTTTCATCTTCAAACCAAACTTGAGCCAAATTAAATTTTTCAAAATAAATTTGAGAATTTATGGCCAAACGCTAGCTAAATTTATGACAACCCCTACTTACGATAATAGTAGAGCTGACACTGATCTTTATTATAGTATTATTGTGAATAATAATACTTGCTCTTTCCATCCTAATTAATATGACATTATTAAATTGAGCGTGGAGTTTCATAAAATATTAAATATTTATGTGATGATAAATAATTTTTTAAGTTTAGGAAATTTTTTAAAACAAAAGGAGTAGTACATATGGTCCTTTAAAAATTGTGTGCGCTAGAAATTTGGGAAATCGCTTTCCCATAAGCACGCTGGACAAAGAAGGGTCCATCACGCAAACTGCAATCCTATACTCCTCAGACCAGCCGACCTATGGTCTCTGCCACAACCAAAAAAGCTCCGTCACGTGCAAAGGCCGCTACTCAAAGTTTCCCAGCCCGAAGAATGGCTCAACTCTTCCCATTTGAGTTTATTCACAGTTCCAATCATATGAGGTCCCATTAATGGCTGAATTTCACTAATTCTGGAAACAAAACAATTATTTTCATGATATATATAACTAGTCAAATTGAATCATCATAGCATTATGACGTCGGGAAAATCTTTAATCTCAGTTCTCAGAGCCCGAGATATATATTATTCCGATCCACTGTCTTTTTATTTGCTGAATCCATTTACGTCTGAGTCAATAATTTCCTAGTCATCATCATCTAAAGCTTAAACTGGAATGTAAAAAGCAATTTCCTGCTCGTATTTCTCTTCATTTCCATCTTCTTTGGGCAAACATGATATCCATTTCCAAACGAATAAAATCCCCCAATCTTTTTGTCTTAAAGACCGAAAAAGAAATATGTTTCTCGTGAATGGAAGTATCTCTGCATAACAAGGAAAGGAAAATCAGGAAAACCAAGCAGAGAAACTACTACCACAAAAAGGAAGGGGAAAAGTTGTATTCCCCAATAGATTCAGAGATCCGACGCTTAGGAAGGAGAGCTTATAATATCTTTCTATAATTAATATTATATAATTTCAATTAATTCGACCCAAGGAAAGCAGAGCAAACAAATTAGTCTAGCCTTTTGGACTCTTGGAGGGATGTGTGAATGTACAATTTAAAGTCAATGGTCACATAATATTCAGTAAAAGTTCCTACTCAATGTTTATTAACTTAAACCAACAACTAACTTTAAAGTGATTTTTTTGAATGTTTTTATATATTTTTCCGTTCATTTTTATATGATAATGTATATTCAAAATGAATTTTTATTTTTATTTGTCACTTTACACATATTAAGAGAAGTAATCTTTTTTCTGTTATACTCACAGCATATATTACTCATTTCAAATTATTTTTTCTCAAATCCAATAAAATATGCATCAATTAATATGAGTATAATGGTAAAATATACACTTCATTTACTATTTCTTAAGGGGCGTGAAAAGTCAAAACGTGCCAAGTAAAAATGAACGGAGGGAGTACCTTTTAACACTAATTAGAAATAAAATTAATCATATTAACCTTTATTATCACATAAATACTCCTAACGTATACTCCAGCACTATTTACTCCAAGGATAATATAAGAAAAAAAATAATTAATTAATTTTTAAAATCTGAAAAAATTACTTATTTTGGACCACAGAAAAAATCACTTATTGTGAACCGGAGGGAGTAGTTATTAAAAAAGATAGTAGAAATATATCAGTTAATTATAATTATATAACATGTGTATATGCAACACATGTACATGTCATATATTTACCAATTTTGGTGTAAGTGGCAAATGTGCGTGAATTTTTATTGATAATATACTTTAGACAAACTTTATATTTATTTAAAATCTTTTAAACCATATACTTTATATAGTTATGTTGAACAATGTCCATGCCCTCTTTGTTTCGAGGACTTAAACAAGTAAACGATACTGTTGTTTTTCTCCGGTAAAAACCTATGTGTCTTGTTGCATGCTACTTCACACAGCTAAGTGACAATTTGAGATGCATATACTATTTTTAAGCATGATTTAATGTAAACCATACACGAATAACATATGTAATATCACTGCTCTGTTGCATATGCTGGTCTGGATAATCTTTTGTCGTTTTTCTCCTGGTCGCATATTTTTTTTTTTAATTTTAGAAGTAATTCAAAAGTCACTACCACTAAAACCAGTAACTTTTGTAGTTTACATGGATATATTTTAGCAAACATCAAAATTCATGGGTAGATTATATCTGTCACAATTACGACAATCTTTTTTGCTAATACATTTTCATGATTAAGTGATTTATAAATTAAAATATAACTTAATTAATTATGATTAAATGTAAAAAATTCATGTACAACACATATTTACATTTATTTATTTCGTGTAAATACCCAAGATAGATAAATTTTCACCATATTTATGCTAACAACTTGTTTGGATGATTGTTACCTCTTGTATTGTATCGTATTGTTACTTTAAATACGATGTTTGTTTTGGCTGATAATTAAACCTTATTGTATAGTATCGTCAAATCTTTTGTTACGTAATAACGAAATTTGTCACTTTATATAACGGTCGATTTGGTATGGTTACATCATTAACTTGTCTTTTTCTCTCATTTCACCTTCATTGTTATTAAGTAATTTTATTTTATTATTTACCCGGCCGTTTTATATAATAAATTTATGCTATATCATAATTTTTTTAATAATATTATAAATTTATTTTTATATTGCTGGTGTGTGATATTATAAAATAATGACAAATAATATAATTTATTCGAATAATATATTCATCAAACAATACTGTATAATACAATACGATACTATTTTGTAATACGAGTTGCAAGAGTAACATTTTTTTAAAGTTCATATTTAAGACACATCCGCTAAATTTACCCAAGTCATCAAGATTCCACTGGATGAGGTGGCAACTGGCAAAGGCAAAGGCAAGTGCTCCGTTACGACGAAAAGGACCGTGTCGGGCGCTAGCTACTATAGTAGGGCACCTTTTTGTCGTCAACTAACGCCGTTCCTTTTTTTTTTTTACCTAAACGGACGTCGTGACTATTAACGCCGTCTCATTTTCACTCTCATAGTCTCATCGTACAGTACGCACCACTCTTTTCACAGTGTTTCTTAGAGAGAGAAAATGCGACTGAAATAGTACTATTACTACTGTATGTGAACCTGCTCTCTTTGCTTTATCTTCTCTTTCGCTTTTTCATTCTCCACCATTTCTTCCTCCAACTCCACTGCCGTATCTTTACAATCTGTCTGTCCATTTTAGCCCGTTTACTTCACTGTTAGTGCAATCATTTGCATCTAGGATCTTGCTTTTTACTACTGCATTTTAGACAAAAATTGTGGGTGTTGGTTTTTTACTATGGGAAGTGTATCATCTGAAGAAGGTTCAGATCAGCAGAGTGAACGATGTGGGAGCTACAGTTTAAGTGCTGATGTGAGCGAGTCCGAGAGTTCATCTAGCAGTTTCTCCTGTCGGCGCTATGACGCTGAGGGTGCGTCCAGCTCTATGGCGTCGTCTCCACTTGCTTGTCGGAGATTCGCCGCGAAATCGGAGTTTCCAGCGCCAATGATACCACCATTCATGTTCCCGGTCATTGGCGGGAAAGATGTAGTGCTCTGTAATGACAAGTCCGAGAAACGCCAAGCAGATTTATCTGGTTTGTGCATTTTATGAAATTTGACTTTTATTTATTGTACTGGACTTCATTTTTGCCTTTATTGACTAGATTTGGTTACTGCATTTGTTGATGCGTGTTACATTGTACTGCTGTTGTACCTTTATTCTTATTTTTATAGTATGTAGATTATTGTTTTAATTTTTTTGGGTTTTGTTTGATTTAGAAATTGATCTGATGAAGGAGAGATTTGCTAAGCTGCTACTTGGTGAGGACATGTCTGGAGGGGGTAAAGGGGTTTGTACGGCACTTGCAATCTCAAACGCTATAACAAATCTATCTGGTTAGTGTAAAAAGAAAAAAGAAATTAAAATTTTACATCTGGTTTTGTATTGAAATTGGGTTTTTTGTGTGTGATGATTGTAGCTACTATTTTTGGGGAATTATGGAGGTTGGAACCACTAGCTGCTCAAAAGAAGGCAATGTGGTGTAGGGAAATGGAGTGGTTGTTGTGTGTGAGTGATTCTATTGTGGAGCTTGTGCCTTCTATTCAACAGTTTCCTGGAGGAGGCACGTATGAAGTAATGGCGACGCAACCACGATCTGATTTATATCTGAACTTGCCTGCTTTGAAGAAACTTGATGCCATGTTGATTAGCATACTTGATGGATTTCGTGACACAGAGTTTTGGTATGTGGATCGGGGCATAGTTTTAGGTGATGGAGAAGACTGTGACTCCTATACTTCGGGCATTGGGTTTGGTAGGCCTTCAGTTCGGCAGGAAGAGAAGTGGTGGCTGCCATGCCCTAAAATTCCCCCAAAAGGGTTGTCAGAAGAAGCTAGGAAGAGATTGCAACAATGTAGGGATTGCACAAACCAGATATTGAAGGCAGCATTGGCGATCAACAGTAATGTGCTTGCTGAGATGGAGACTCCAAGTGCCTATGTCGAAACTTTGCCGAAGGTTGGAATCCAGTTGAATGGCTTACTTAAAGTTAAATTTACTGGCATGCCTTTATCTGAAAAAAAGGGCTGGTATGCACAGCCTATGTCAGTTACTTAAAATTCTACATCTTGACTTTCTGTGATTCTTTTGCCTTCTTCATTGTGCACCACTGGTTATTGTTGCTGTATCCGTTATTTAACTCACTTCCAAACAATGAGTTGAAGTAGGTTCCCTGGTGTCTAATGAATTTTGGTCTAACATTGATGGTATAGAAAAGAAAAACCTGTTAAAGGAAACAAAATAAAGTGTTCTTGTTATATCAAACAATCTCTAATATTAATTTTTAGAAAATCTGTTTCCTTTTCCCCTCAATTCGCAGTTCTTCTCCTCATATAGTTCCAACAATTTTTTGGACCATCCTCTGAGAAGGAGGTTCTTGAGCATTTAATACTGGTTAAAGGAAACAAAATAAAGTTTCCTTGTTATATGAAGTATCTCGAAAATTAATTTTCAGATAATTTCTTTCTTTTTTCCCTGCATTCACAGTTGTTATCCTCGTGTCGTTCCAACAGCTTTTTGGCACATCCCTTTGACAAGGAGCTTCTCGAGCATTTAGTGCCATTTATATGTAGCTTTATTCTTCATCATGATTAGCTGTTTATATGCATGCACTCGAACATTGAATGAACATTCTTCTCAAAGTTTGGGAGCACATATAATGCAAGTTAATGCTCGCTGTCTGCATATGGGTATTCAGATATCCTCCCGAGGACAATTTAGAGTACATGTTTGATGAAAAGAATTGTTTACTTGTCAATTGCAACTGCTCATTTCTTTAAGTGTTTCTTAAATTCTTATTACAGAGTGGAAAAGCTTGTTTAGGTGATATCATCTATCGCTACATCACTGCTGACAAGTTCTCACCTGAATGTCTTCTTGATTGCCTGGACTTGTCATCGGAGCACCATACGCTGGAAGTGGCAAATAGAATTGAGGCTGCTGTGCATGTTTGGATGCTCAAGGACCAGAAGAAGCATCCACATAAAAGGAAATCTAAACGCAAATCATGGGGAGGGAAGGTCAAGGGCCTTGTTGGAGATGGTGATAAGAATCAGTATCTGGCAGAACGAGCAGAAACACTCTTGCATAGTCTCAGGCTTCGCTTTCCTGGTCTTCCTCAAACTGCACTTGACATGAACAAGATACAGTATAACAAGGTAGTTGATGCAAAGTCTTATGTAGAGCAAATGACAAGTAGAGCAGATAGGATACAGTGCTATATTTATTTTGAGAAGAGAAAAGAAATATTATGAGTCATTTCTTGCTTAATAATAACGGACTATGCAATGGGCAAGATGTGAAGAGTACCTTTATTCTGATGTTATGGAGCTTTATTCTTGGTACTATTTCTATATCTTGAATAGTGATTTCGTGAAATGTTTCTATGGCATTAGAAGCAGCATATAAAGTAGTGTGAGAAGAGAGGAAATGAATCTTTAGTCCACTTATCGCAAATGCAATAACAATTGGCTAGATAGGGGACACAGCTGTCTTTATCTATTCTGCTCTCTGAAAACGTGGTGTGTTCTACTGCAGGATGTTGGGCAGTCAATACTTGAGAGCTACTCAAGGGTCATGGAGAGCTTGGCATTTAACATTATGGCGAGGATTGATGATGTGTTATACGTAGATGATGCAACAAAACGTTGTGCTGCCGCAGAGTCCATATCCCTTTTCAATCGGGGAGGTTTGGGTGGTCTTCCAGTCCAAAAGCGGATGTCACCAAGCCCTTTTTCTATTCAGCACTCTCCTTATGCCTCTCCATTTGCTACACCAACCTTTTGCTTATCTCCCCTGATTGGTAGCCCAGGGAAGGCAGTTTCTCCTTCTAAGACTGGTTCCAAGGTACCACCAACAGATAAACTGGAGAAAGTGATGCCAACTGATTTGGACAAATTGTGGTCATATGCAGGGAACCTTAGTGCAAGAAGACCTTCTAAGGATGCTCCTGAACGAGACTGAGAACTAACAGATGACTAGTCGAGGCTGTCGTGATCTCGATTTTGCTCTTTATCATGTATATTTCTTTTAGGGTAGTGCGTTGTTAAAATTTTCAACCTGATCTTCATCGGTTGTTACATTGAGAAGGATAGCATTAATGTAGTTGCAAAGTTTTCGCCTGGCAAGTTAAAGATAACAGCTTTCTTGTGATATAGAAAGAAGAATTGCTGCTTGTCTAGCTACCATTAGATGTATCAAAGCGAATTGCATCTTAATGGTGATTGCTCCATGGTATAACGTTTTACATAAGTCTACTATATTTGCACTCTGACATACTAGCCGGAAGCGAAGTAGGTGTTTTTAGTACTTACCAAATATCTCAATTATTATGACCCTCAGTTCATCATCTCTAATGGGCTGTGGGGTGTACTTCCAAACAACTACGATGACGACGAATCCCACAAGTGGGGTTTAGGGGAAGGTAGTGTGTACGTAGACCTTACCTCTACCCCTCGATCGCCCTGCTTTTATCATCTCCAATCTGTTTAGTGTCCCACACTATGCCCTGTTGGAATATGGAAAAAGGCATTTCTAGCATGAAAAATTGTTGTGCGTGAGAAACGTTTAAAAGAGACTCGAATTCAGAAGCCTTTTAAGTGCATATTTGAGTATATTAGCCTGGAATATCCCAGCAATTACTTCATTACGCCGATCATGTTTACCAGCTAAGACATCTGTCATATATATATTTCAGTATTACATAACTAATCACTCAACTGCGAGGTTACGATAAACTTTAACGAGTTTAAACTTATATAACGAGTATTGAATTAAGTATAAAACGAGATTTCAATTGAGTAGTTAGAAAATATCGACGACTTTATTCTTGCTGTGTGTTTGAATATATGCATTTAAATAAGTAATCACTCTACTGTGAGATTATTGATAACAATAACCAGTTTATACTCAACGCAGTAATTAAGGCAAATAAAACGAGATTTGAATTAAGTAGTAACAAAATATCAACGAGCTAGTTCATACTCGCCATGAGTTTGTATCATAAGTAGGTAAAAGAAAAGGTAATTAAGTATATTCATATTGTTTGGCCAAAAAGTTCTAGGCCTTTTTGTTAAACTAATTAAATAAGGAGATGAGGGGCAAATTCTAGTTAAGTATAATAAATCTTAAATCTGATCTTTAAATATCTCAAATGAGATGAACCGTGTTCAGATTAATAAATATTGAGTAAATGCCAATGATTGTTAATGGGTATGACGATAAAAACATACAATAAATGTGATAAATGACAATAAATGTAATAAGAAGGAGTTTGTCACCCAAATGTTGAATGAGTTGGATGATTCTTTCCTTTGATAATAACATAATAACATGTGATAATAAACTATGAAGGTGGACAAAGTGTTCTTGGATCTTGCGAGTGAAAAAGTAGAATAAACAATGAAATCAAACAGGAGAGACAAGACAAGCTTTGGTATATTTTCTTGATAGTCAACTTCTTACAATAATGCTCTTATCATAAAACTGAAGATCCCCTTTTGTTTCCTATCTCTTCCTATTTAGAAGGGGTATTCCTAGAAAACCCTAAAAAAATACAGTTGAAGGAATATTTAATTATCATAATCCTAAGGCTATTTTAGCCGTTACCGCTATTTGTTCTCTACTCGACCTCGGCACTGGTCCCTCTTTTGGCGACTCCTCGCCATTGAACTGTTCTCGACCTCGCTCGTCCGTTGGCACTTGCTAAACTTAGCCTGATTTTGACCCATACACATATATGTTAGAATTGAAGATGCATCGTGTTGATAGCGGCGACTTCAACACCACGTATTTCAAGGTAGCCGGGCAGCAGAGTTGTTAACTTGCTAGTATCAATGTGAGATCAGATGTTCTCTTTTTCTCCATCGTAGATATCATTTTCCAGGTGATAATCAGATGTCTCATTTTCCTCCTCACAAATCTTGTTTTTCTGAAGAAAGAACAAACTAGACTTGTCAGCACAAACGACTGTATCCGTAATTTTATCGAATGTCAGCTGCCTGATGATACGTTTGCTTTCCGCCCATTTCAGTTTTCTGTGATCTTCTAAAGCCAACACATGTAGCTCATCCTTTACAATTTCAGCAAACGAGAGCTGGACATTCCAATCTAAGAGATTGGTACTGCTCAACTTTGGGAAGAAACCTTTACGAAAAATAGTATGACCGATGTAGCTCTCATTCTCCATATCCAAAATATCAACATCATCCTGGCCGCCTGCAGTTTCAACAAACCAAATGCAATAAGCAACTCCTCTTCTTGTAACGATCCAAACGGTCATTTTGATGTATTATGACTTATGTAAATCATCGATTTTGATTTTCAGGTTATTCGGAATCGGTTTGGAAGAATAAATTTCATTGTGAAAACTTTAAGTTGAAAGAGTTGACTAAGTTTGACTTTTTGTGAAGTTGACCCCGGAACGGAGTTATTATGGTTCAAAGAAGATGAAGGCTCTCGTGCCCGCATTCCGCCAGGCGGTCGCTTCGGCTGGAATGCAATTCGTACTGGCCGAATCCGTACGAAATGATCAAGCTCTAGCTCCGCCGTTGGGCGATTCCGGCCTACAGGTGTCCATCACGTCGGTTGAGACCTCTGCCCACCCTGTTTTTCACCTGATCGACGAGTCGTCTCACGGCGAGGAGGAGGCGGTACCGAGGAAAAGACGGAGGGTGGAGACTGGAAAGACTGGCGTAACCGATGCCGAGCCTGAGAGGCCTATTGTTTGATACGGAGTCGGCGCCCCTGCTGGGCATTGAGGCTGCTCCCACGCTGGAGATCGCCACGGAGGAGAGGACATCAGAGGCCGAAGGGGCCGACACGAGGGAGGAACGTGCACGAACAACCGAAGTCGGCTCACCATCAGCGGACGAGAGAGATAAAATCGTCCTCGTAGAAGACGATGGGTCGGGCTCCACCTCGAGGAGGTGCGGGCCTTTGAGGAGAGGTTCAACCGAGTAGAAATAAGGACGGAGGGGCCTAATCGAAACATGGTTATCCCCGTAGATTATAACCTTTTGGTTAACTCAACGGGTGGTTCTGACCTTCGCTCCTTTGTGCGCGGACTCTGAAAACAAGACGCTGCAGACGCTGAAGGGCGCGGATCTGTCATTGGGCATCTCTGGCATGGCCCTGCGAGTAAGTTTACTTTCCCCGTGTTAAGTTAATTTGCTTCTTATGTGTTGTTTGCCTCCTCTGGCCCGTCTTCTTTTGTCTGTTAGACCCTCATCTTGGAGATTGAGCATGATCAGCGGGAAGAGCAAAGGACGACCCTCTTCAAGAAGATGGAATCCAAGTACAGAGAGTACCGTTCTAAGCACCGAACACTGGTCCACGTACTTGGCGAAGACGACCAATTTCAGACGCTTCGCGATGAGCTCAAACAGAAAGATGAGGATATGAGGGAGATGGATGGGGAGCTTATGAGGACCATCGATAGGTGCAACGTGCTTGAGGGGACGCTGAGGGATAAAGTAGACGAGCTCGAGGTGAGCAAGGGGGTGATGGCCGAGAATGCTGGCCTTCAGGCTCAAGTGGCATCCTTAAGGGTCGAGCTCGAGCTCGAGCAAAGCTAGGTCCATCGACTTGAGGGGTGAGTTGAGCGCCCGAATTGAAGAGTTGGATCGAGTTGAGAGAGCCAGAATGGCTGCCGTGGCGGAGGCGGCTGCACTAGGGGGTACACTCCGTGTTTGCAGGTATAAGCAAGCTAATGAGGCAGAAACTTTGGCGTTTAAGGAGGGAGGTTTGAAGAACGGATAGGAGGTTTGGAGGCAGAATTGTTTGACCTGAACGAGCAGATTGCTATTCTGAAAGCCGAGATAGCAGGCCCAAACCTCCACTTCTCATACTTCTGTCGATCCCAGTGAGTCACTGGAGTTGTACGAAATATGGGTTCACGCTGAGGCCCAACTTGACATATACAGGGCTCTGATTATGGTCAGAAAGGTTTCTGAGGCGGAGCTCGAGGATGCTCGTGTCAAGGCACGTGCAGCTCGTGACGCCTGTGGTTACAACCCCGGTACTCCCAGCGGAGATGATGATGAAGGTGCCTTAGACGGGCTTGCCTCCGATCCTTGGTACGACGATGAATATCCCGACGACGTTGGTGATGGCAGGGACGATATGGTGTGAAGTCTTTGTACTTGGTTTTTGTTTATTTTTGTGTTTTGCTGTTTTTTTGTGGGGGCGTCTTTCAAGCCCTTTGTAAGATGTTTTGGAATGGAATGATTGGAATGTAACAATTTATTTTTGCTGTGTATTTTCGACTCTTATTGTTTTTCTGTGAATGTCTCCCTCTGTAAAAGTCCCTGGCTTTCAGTCAGTCGAATGTAAGTTAGATTCGCGAGATTGAATATAAGTCGGCTCGAAAAACGTCGAATGCGGACTTCGAAAAATAATTCGAGCGGGTTCGAATATAAGTCGATTCGAACGATGTCGAATGTGGAATTTGAAGAATGATCCGAACAGGTTCGAATATAAGTTGATTCGAATGAGGTCGAATATAAATCGATTCGATCGATGTCAAATACAGACATTGAAAAATGATTCGAGCGATGTCGAAGGTAAACTAATTCGAGCGAGGTCAAATGTCTATTTCCTTTGTTAATTGGAACGAGGTTGAATGTAAGTGGATTCGAACGAGGTCGAATGTAAGTCGATTTGAACAATGTCGAATGTGGAATTTGAAAAATGATTCGAGCGATGTCGAATGTAGACTTGGAAACTAATTTGAGCGAGGTCGAATGTGTATTTCCTTTGTAAATTCGAACAAGGTCGAATGTAAGTGGATTTGAACGAGGTCGAATGTAAGTGGATTTGAACGAGGTCGAATGTAAGTCGATTCGAACGATGTCGAATGCGGACTTTGAAAAATGATTCAAGCGATGTAGAATGTAGACTTGGAAACTAATTCGAGCGAGGTCGAATGTGTATTTCCTTTGTTAATTTGAACTAGGTCGAATGTAAGTGGATCCGAACGAGGTCGAATGCAGACATTGAAAAATGATTTGAGCGATGTCGAATGTAGACTTGGAAACTAATTCGAGCAAGGTCAAATGTGTATTTCCTTTGTTAATTCGAACGAGGTCGAATGTAAGTGGATTCGAACGAGGTCGAATGTAAGTCGATTCGAACAATGTCGAATGCGAACTTTGAAAGATGATTGGAGCAAGGCCGAATATAAACTTGGAAAATAATTCGAGCGAGGTCGAATGTACATTTCCTGCGCTGGCGTGATGTGTAAACTTGGTGGAGTTATGTAAGAATACCATATACTGCTTTGTTTATTCATTCATTGGAGGATATTATATGTTTCCGCCCAGTTCGTACATACATTCGAGAAGTCCCGTCCTATCTAGTCCCTTCATTGCTCGGCCTGGAGAAGTAGTTGATAGGTCGGGAGATGAACTTAACACTTAAACTTCGAGACATCCTTTTCGTCGCCTCATTAAAAACCTCCCCGAGAAAACCAAATTGGGACAAAACTTGGGTGAGGGAAAAAGATAACGACTTAGGGGACGTCCGTCTTCAGAAGTTGAAGTATTTGAGGTGGGCGACGTTCCAATTCTTTGGCAGTAGTTTTCCCTCCATTGTTTCTAGTTGGAATGACCTTTGTTTGCCGCCGCCGTGATTTTGTATGGGCCGTCACAGTTGGTTCCAGTTTGCCTTCTCGTGGTCATTATTCTTTGAGTACATAGTCCCCGACCTTTAGTGGCCTCACTTTGGCTTTTTTGTTGTAGTACCGTTTTGCTTGCTATTTTTGAGCTATCATTCTTATGTAGGCCATGTATCTCCGCTCGTCGATTTCGTCGAGGTCTTGCCTTCTGCTCTCGTCGTTACTTGGTCCACTTTCGTTGGAGTATCTCAAACTTGGTTCACTGACTTTGACCGATATCACTGCATCAGTCCCATAGACTAGTGAGTATGGCGTTTCCCCTATGCTTGTTTTTGGCATGGTGCGGTATGCCGATAACACTTCTGGTAGCAGTTCCGACCACAATCCCTTGGCGTCCTCAAGCTTCTTCTTCATGATGTTCAATATTGTTTTGTTGGAGGATTTCATATGACTATTACCTATAGGATTATGGTGTGGAGAGTATTCTCTTGATGTGCCATTTCTCGAAGAATTGAAATGGGGTCCGTTGTCACAACTGATTTCTTTGGGATGCCGAAGCGGCATATGATGTTCCTCCATATAAATGTGATAACTTCCTGTTCACATATTTGGGCGAATGCACCTGCTTTTACCCACTTGGAAAAATAGTCAGTTGAAACCAAAAGAAATCGTACATTACCTCGTCCCACTGGAAGGGGTCCGGCGATGTCCATTCCCTATTTGATTAACGACCAAGGCAAGGTGACTGAGTGGGGTGCTCACCCGTTTGGTGAATATTTGGAGCGTATTTTTTTCATCGGTCGCACTTTCTAGCAAAGTCGGTGGCCTCATTTTTCATGGTGGGCAAGTAATTACCTGCTCGCATGAGGCATCTAACGAGGGCTTGATTGCCGGTATGGGCTCCATAGTGGCCTTCATGTACTTCTTCGAGGACGCGCCTAGTTTGGTTTGGTCCTAGGCACTTTGCCAAGGGACTGCCAAACGTTCTTTTTTATAAGTCATGGTCGATGATGCTGTATCTAGCCGCCTGCATTCGAAGCTTCTTGGATTCTTTTTTGTCAGATGGAGAACTCTGTCCTGCAAATATGATATAATACGATTGCGCCAGTCCCAAGTCATGTTTATAGTGTGTACTTCAATTTGGTCTATTTACGAATGGAGGAGGGTGACCACGTTCTCTTTTCTGCTTATGTTCTTGGTAGCCGCTACTAATTTGGCGAGGCCGTCTACCTCGATGTTCTGTGCCCGAGGTATCTGGTCGATTTGGCATTCGTCGAACTCGGGCACTAGCTTACGGATCTCGGCCTGATATTTTTGTAGCCTTTATTCTTTGATTTGTAAAGTTCCTGTGACTTGGTTGACGACGAGTTGCGAGTCACATCGGAGGATTACTCGCCGTGCTCCATATTTGAGAGCTAGTTTCAGTCCTGCAATTACGACCTCATACTCGGCCTCATTGTTAGTCATATCGGGACACTGTATGGACTACGGATAACTTCGCATGTCGGCACCTCGAGTACGAGTCGTAGTCCAGATCCTAACGCGTTGGAGGCACCATCGGTGTATAGAACCGATAGGTCGGGTAACTTGGAGGAAGTACGAGAGGCTTCCCGCTCGGCCTCGAGCATTATTTTGGCGACGAAGTCAGCGAGTACTTTCGACTTTATCGATGTTCGAGACTGATATGTTATATCGCGCTCGCTTAATAATATGGCCACTTAGAAAATCTACTCGACAACTCGGGTTTATGTAGGATGCTTCTTAGGGGGAAGGTCGTGACCACCGAGATGGGATGGCATTGAAAATAGGGTCTAAGCTTTCGTGAAGCTACGACTAATGCTAGGGCCACCTTTTCGAGGTGGGGATACCTCGTTTCGGCGTCGATCAGGGTTTTGCTAATGTAGTAAATTGTAGATCGCGTACCTTTGTTTTCACGAACCAAGACTGCACTCACTGCGACATCGGATACGACCAGTTAGATTAAGATACGCTCGCGAGGTTTTGCCTTGGTGAGTAGCGGGGGCGAGGACAAGTATGCCTTTAATTCTCTTAAGGCATTGACGCACTCGGAATTACACTGGAGTCCGTTGTTCTTTTTGAGTACGTTGAAGAATTTGTGGCATTTGTCAGAGGATCGTGAAATGAACCTTGACAAGGCGGATATACGGCCAGTCAGCTTCTGCACTTGCTTCTTGTTGGTCAAGTTTTTAGGTATTCCCTCTATAGCCTTGATTTGGTCGGGATTAACCTTAATGCCTCTCTACGAAATCAAAAAGCCGAGGAACTTTCCAGAGGTCATGCCGAAGGAGCACTTCTCGGGGTTTAACTTCATGTCGTGTCACCTAAGTATGTCGAAGGCTTCCCTCAGGTGGTCGATGTGGTCCTCTTTCCTTTTTGACTTGACCAAAATGTCATCTATATACACTTCCATCATTTTTCCGAGTTTCTCTTTGAACATCATGGTTACCAGCCTTTGATAGGTCGCCCCTGCTTTTTTCAACCCGAACGACATGACTCTGTAGCAGTACGTCCCTTGGGGGGTGATGAAAGTTGTCTTTTCCTGGTCCTCCTCCTCCATGAGGATTTGGTTGTAGCCTGAGTAGGCGTTCAAGAAACTTAATAATTCATGCCTCACTGTTGCGTCTATGAGCTGGTCAATATATGGTGATGGAAATGAGTCCTTCGGGCAGGCTTTGTTTAGATCCGTTAAGTCTGCGTTGTAAGTTAAAAATTTATGGAATTTACCTGGTTCTGTGAGGTTGTGGCCGATGTAAGATTTTTTATTGCAGTCACTTTTGTCAAGCTAAACGGGATCAAGGTCTTTCATTGTTGATCCTGTGGCTTTTACGACGTCAGGGTCTTTGATGATGTCTTTTTGTTCGTCGACCCCTGACCCCGACTTCGGTGATTGTTATGCTCCTGCGCCTTCCCCTTTTAGTTGTTGAGTATATGTGCAGTCTTGGGTGATGCGATAGCATTCTTGAGCTGTGCGTTGTTCGCCTCGGATGCTGAACACTCCCCACGGGGTAGGGAACTTGATGACCTGATACATGATGGATAGGATGGATCTTATGGCGTGTATCCAAGATCGTCCTATAATGGAGTTGTAGGTTGTGTCTTGATTCATGACATGGAATGTTGTTTCCAAGATGACGTCCCCGGCCAGAACGGGCAATGTGATCTCTCCGAAGGTCCGTTCAACTGCATAGTGTTATGCAGCGTGGTACTATCTTATCCTCGAATCTCATTTGCGTGAGATCTCTAGGGTGGATAATACACACGCCGCTCCCATCATCTACCATGATTCTTTTTACATCAGTATCTTAAATTCGTAAAGTAATGACAAGAGCATCGAAGTGAGGAAAGGTCAAACCGTGGGTATCTGACTTATCGAAGATGATACTTTCTTCGAGGTCATCATACCGTTCATGGGTGATCGACCGCTTTAATTTGTGGGTATAGGTGAATTTCACATGGTTGATCGTGGCGCTGTCGCCTCCACCGATTATCATCTGGATGGTACGAGCTGCGGAGGGAGACTTTGGGGGCCCTTGATGATGTTCTCGTCCACGGGAGAAAATGGCTCTTCCTTGGTCTCTTATCAGCTCCCTCAAATGTCCTTGGTGGAGCATGTTTACTACCTCTTTCGGCAGGGTTATGCAATCCTCGGTCTTATGACCTAGTTCCTGATGGAACTCGTAGAAGGCATTCGACTTCCTGGGGTTGGGGTCGGACTTCATCTTTTGCAGCCATTTCACCTTCGAGCCGTGCTTTTCTAGGGCATAGACTATTTTTGAAGGAGAAACACAAACATTATGAGTAGATAAAAGTGGAGGAATACCTCTCTCGCTTCAATGAGTCCCTTTCTGTGGCCTGGACAGGCCATCGCTCTGGCGGGGAGGTAATGGGATGGTCGTTCTGATGTACCGTTGGTGCCTTTCGCGATTGAGGCATGCACCTACATGATGCCTTCTGCTGTCGTTCCGACGATCTTTCTTTGATTCCATTTGGACCGATGTTAACCATTGGGTTTGTCACGACCCAAAATTCCCAACTTTGTGGACCGTGATGGCGCCTAACACCACACTTGCTAGGCAAACCAATGTTAGAGTTCGATTAGATATTTTCCTTTGATTATCCATTTAAACATAATAAAATAAATTTAAAGAAAACTTAATCTAATGGTTTCCAAAGAATAACTCCAAATAGACATATAACCATCAATGATCATAAAACAGTTAAGCCAGGAAGCAAATAATTGGAAATGGGAAAGGGATCATGTTAAGCAGATAATTTGGTAGTGCATAGTTACTCGTCACCTCACCTATACACCACACACATGCAAATTCACATAACACTCAAGTTGGGGATTCCTATTCCCTCAAGTCAAGGTTAAACCAAGCACTTACCTCAATTCCGAAGGTCACTCACTGCTCAATTACATCTTTTCCTTTCGAATTCACTTCCAACCCACTCGTATCTTGGATTTAGAAGAAGGCAATAAACTTTCTCTGTATGCACGTTGATATATACGTGGTGCCATGCTTTGCGACAGTGTGTATATGCATGGGACTCATGACCCCTTCCTTGGTAGTACTTTCCACAAATTAGACATGCATAGACATTAAACTTTCTGCCAGTGACTGAGCATTGATTTCTCAAAGTCAAATCTAAAACTTGTCTATTAATTGTATCAAGAAAAAGGCAGTCCCTTCTTACTTCACTTGTAAGATTTTTCTTTCCTTGGCTGACGTCTCTGCAATGATCCTGATCAGAAGGCTGTTGCAAAATCTTTAGTCTCTTTCCCCTACCTCTTTATCCATAATACAATCTTCTATTTCTCTCTTTTTGGTCATTATGTGCAAACAACAACTATACAAAGCTACATATAGATTTCGCCGGAGAAAGAGAGAAGAAGAGTTCGACGGAGAAATTCGCTTGAAATACTTCCAACTTCGTCGAAGTTGATCCCGACGGAGCGGCAAATTGGAGTCCTATTTATATAAGGCGAGTATTTACAATTGGAGTTCTGTTTATTTATACGAGAAGTAAAAGTCTTTTTCCCAAGAAAATAATGCTAGGGATAAGAATTCAAGATATCATACAAAAAAATATTCTTTTTTTAAATAAAAAATATATACAAAGGAATGGACATACAAATAATATTAGGGAAAATTTCACATAAAGGCTTTCTGGATTAACGCCCGGACTGCGCACGCAAATCAAGGTAAATAAATTAATCTTTTAAGGCTAATGAGCCAGGAATGGATTCTTAATTCATAACATGACCCTTTGGGTCATCACAATCTCCACTTCTAAAACAAACGTTCGTCCTCGAACGGACATAGAAAAGTACCTGAACTGGCGAACATGTGTGGATATCTACTCCGCATGTTCGACTCAGACTCCCAAGTAGCTGCCTCAAAGGGATGACCTTTCCACTGCACTCGAACTGAAGGGTAACTCTTTGACCTCAACTGACAAACCTACCGGTCTAGAATGGCTACCGGCTCCTCCTCATAAGTCAAATCCTTGTGCAATTGGACAAAGCTGAAATATAACACGTGGGACGGGTCACCATGATATTTCCAGAGCATAAACACATGGAATACCGGATGAACTGAGGATAACCCTGGAGATAATGCAAGTCTATAAGCTACCTCCCCCACTCTATCGAGAATCTCAAACGGCCCGATATACCTAGGGCTCAACTTGCCCTTATTCCCAAATCTCATAACACCCTTCATGGGCGATACCCGAAGTAATACCCTCTCTCCAACCATGAATGCTACATCACGAACTTTACAGTTGGCATAACTCTTTTTCCTGGACTGAGCTGTACGAAGGCGATCCTGTATAATCTTGACCTTGTCTAAGGACTCTTGAACTAAGTCTGTACCCAATAACCGAGCCTCTCCCGGCTCAAACCATCCAACTGGTGATTTGCACCGTCTACCATATAATGCCTCATAAGGAGCCATCTGAATGCTCGACTAGTAGCTATTATTGTAGGCAAACTCCGCTAACGGTAAGAACCGATCCCAAGAACCTCCAAAGTCAATAAAACAGGCGCGAAACATATTCCCCAAGATCTGAATAGTACGTTCGGACTGCCTGTCCGTCTGAGGGTGGAATGCTGTGCTCAACTCACCCGTGTACCCAACTCACGCTGAATTGCCCTCCAAAAGTGCGAGGTAAAATGCATAGTTAAATCAGAAATGATAGACACGGGCACACCGTTAAGGCGAACCATCTCTCGAATATATATCTCTGCCAACCGCTCCGAGGTATAAGCATTTGCCACCGGAATGAAATGTGTTGATTTAGTTAGCCTATCCACAATAACCCAAACGATGTCGAACTTCCTCTGAGTCCGTGGGAGTCCAACAACGAAGTCCATAGTGATACACTACCACTTCCACTCAGGAATCTCTATATGCTGAAGTAAACCACCGAGTCTCTGATGCTCATAATTCACCTGTTGGCAATTCAAACAACGGGCCACATAAGCAACAATATCCTTTTTCATCCTTCGCCACCAGTAGTGCTATCGCAGGTCCTGGTACATCTTAGCATCACCCGGGTGAATAGAATACTTAGAACTGTCAGCTTTTTCAAGAATCAACTCACGAAGGCCATCAACGTTAGGCACACATATACGAACCTGAATCCTCAAAACACCATCATCTCCAACTGTAACCTTCTTGGAACTACCATTCCGAACTGTGTCCCTAAGGATCATCAAGTGCGAGTCATCATCCTGTCGATCTCGGATACGCTCGAATAAGGAAGACCGAGCAACTGTACAAGCTAGGACATGGCTGGGCGAAATATCCAACCCCACGAACTGATTAGCCAACGTCTGAATATTTGAAGCTAACAGTCTCTCACCAACTGTAATACATTCAAGGATGCCCATACTTACTGCCTTCTTACTCAATGCATCGGTCACCACATTGTCCTTTCCCGGATGATACAATATAGTGGCGTCATAATCCTTTAACAACTCTAACATCTCCTCTGTCTCAAATTAATATCCTTTTGCTTGAAAAAGTACTGGATGCTACGATGATCCATGTAAATGCCACATGGCACGCCATAAAGATAATGCCTCCATATTTTCAATGCACGAACAATGGCTGCCACTTCTAAGTCATGGACATGATAATTCTTCTCAGTTAACTGCCGAGACGCATATGCTATCACCCTGCCCTCTTGCATCAATACCGCCCCCAACCCAACACGGGAAACATCACAATATACCGTGAAAGATCCTGAACCTGATGGTAACACCAATACCAGCGCTGAAGTCAAAGCTGTCTTGAGCTTTTGAAAGCTCGCCTCACACTCGCCCGACCATTTAAATGGAACATCCTTTTGATTCAATATGATCTTAATATTTGCTCATAATCAATTGCAGAATCATCAAATGACTTCACGTTAACAATAATCTCCTTTCAAACCTTCACAATATTGACAACAAGATGTGAAGCTTGAAGAACTCATAATTATCTACCTGAATTAACGTGTTTCATTTAACGCCATATGGGCGGGCACTAACCTTGCAGGTTAAAGCTCAATAGTTATAACATGGATTTGGAAAATTATGCACAGACAAATTTTATACAAAAAATTTCAAATAAACCTAACAGGCATGAATCCGATTGGTACTATAGTACAAATTTTAATTTCACAAGAGAGAATTTAAGCACAAGAATTTTCATCACAAGGACCTCGTCCTTATATAACTTCCACCGCGGCTCATAGCCCGATTTAAACATACCAAATCATATTAAAACGCGAGGATCTCGTACTCATTTCTGAATCACAAGTAATATGCACATCGTGCCAATCGAAACATTCCATTTTCTTCTTTTAAATATTTCCCGTTAAACAAATTACAACATGTAATGATAGACATAAATATCTCCATAGAATGTCTCAATACATGTATTCACATAGGTAGATTTCAGGTTTACGAAGTTCACCCATGAGTGGAGCATATTAGGAGAACTTTCTTTGATACTCATAACCGAATCAAGTTAAGGAAATTTGCCACTTTATAATAACTAGAAATTGTAATTGTAATGACACTATCTGATATGGAGACCTCAACCATACCATATAAAGTATATCAACAGGTTGGGTCTCCACCTCTAGGAGTCTGACCTCTGCCTTTGACATTCCAACCCTTTTTCCCCTAGATGGTCATGTAGGTTGAGTTGTAACTGCAATGGGGCACGTAGCCTGAGTGCTCTGATGAAATATGACTCTCCCAAGTCTAGGAAAATTTCTACCACTAGCTGAAATAAAGTATCAACCTGCCCTGAGTTGTACAAAATTTTACGATCATAATTGAGTCCTTTAATGAGTCTGTGAACTTTCTATCTGGCTATATGAACCGAAGTAGGAGTATGACGGGATAACTTATCAAACCTGATGGCATATTCTGACACTGTCATGGTGACCTGACGAAACCGTTCAAACCCTATGCACCACGCATTATGGAGAATCTGAGAAACAAACTCTTTCAATAGCATTTATGAGAACTGAGTCAAGTATGTTGCATTGGCTGGTCGTCCTCTTCGTAGGCTTGCCACAAACACCGGCGACCAATTTCTTCTTTTACTATGTTGATTCAACACTGCTGAGCTACCCCATTTATTCATATACTCTCCGTTATTATTTTGGGGTAAATCTCATCCCTATGATGCACAATTATCACCAAAGTAGATCTCTATACAGAAAAATCTTGGCACGAACCATATAGTCTAGAAGCTCGTCAACCACTGTACTCCATCTGAAGCACCCCAAAATTCGCAACTCCTTTGGTACTGAGGTATATGGTTATTAAGGAGGTAAGCATTCTACTGTGTCGGGAGGTTTTGGTTCTTTGGGGGAGTGGTGTGATGGTTTTGCTGTCTTGGGATATTTTGTGGAGGTGTGGGGTTTTGAGCATTTGGAAGGTTGATGTCAGGGACGTTGAGGGAAAATGATAAGCTGGCCAGATTCCGAACCTGATCTAGTTCTTCCTGAAACTTCAGCAATTTTTGTTCAAGCGGCGACATGTTCTCATGCAGGACCTGAATACCTCGGCCATCAATGGCCTCTACCCTTTCAATCACGTTCTCCTTTCTGATGCCGATGGACTCTTCCATCTTACTTTATCCTTTGTTTTTGTCCTTAGGAGGACTAGGGGGAGGAGTAGGCGGAGGGCCCTTGGATCTGGTGCGATAGGCTGAAGATGCCAGAATGTACGAGCTAACCTTTGGGGAGGGGAGTAAGAAAAATAGAAACAAAAGGTAACCAAGTCAGTGAGGATTATGAAAAGAGTATTGCAGTATTTAAACACATAATGCGGAAATGAAAGCGTGTCCTAAGTTGGGGACCTCTTTGTGCCCGAGGTAGGCCTAGCGACAAATTGATTTGGAGAACTTAAAATGCTAGATGCCTCATTTTATTGATAAGAAAAATAGACGAATCCTAAAACAACGGACTAAAAATAAAAATCACTAATGGCCATTGGCATTATTACATTGTTTGAAAAATAAAGACATCCCTATCTACTTGGTCCCAGTCCTTCCCCAGATTCGGCATTCCTGCTTTCTTCTAACAGCTTTCCCAGCTCGCGAAGTCCCAGCAACAGATAAGTTCTGGCTAAATATCCCCCTGCAGCTCCTTCAACCTTTTAACAATCTTCAACCCTTTTGATGAACTTTTCTTCTAAATCAATTATACCTCGTTCCAAATATTTCAGCCTTTTGTTGGCGCTAATAGCCATGTCCTTCCATTCCTTGATCAATCTTTTGTTGGACTCATGTATCTTGTGGTGATCATCCTCATTCTCCCGGATCCTTTTATGAAACTGGTTGAACTTGACTTGTGCTTCAGCCCTTTCATCTACAACCTTGTGACCTCGGACGTACCCTGGCTTGCTCTGACCACCCAGATCTTCTTCTAACCAACCCGGATAGAAAGGGGTATAACCGGCGTGATACCTTTCCGGCTCGATGGTGTCTTTCTCGAGTATAACCTTGCAGTGCCATAGGTGCTGAGCTTGGCACCTGTGAGGACTGCCATTGTTTTGAAAGTCGGCTCGGAGATGGCTCATCTTCTCGACCCTAGGGATGAATTGTTTCCTTCCTTCCTGCCTCGTAACTCGAAGAGGGACGTAAGGTTAGGTCCCTCTAAGACCAATCAATACCAGAAATGATGCGTCTCGGGATCGAATGATGAACTCATCCGTTGGAAACCATTCGAACATCCACTGAACCCGTTCTTCAGTCAGGTTATCAAAGAGCTTGACCCATCTTTCGGCATCCTCGGGTTGAGCGAACATGTCAGGGATATAGTTCATTCGCTTTGGGTGATGGAAAGAGATGTGGTCATCCCACATTCGGCGGTGGATGTCCTGTCGATATTCTTCTTTTTGGATATGTTCTACAAGCCAGAGTTGGAGTAACAAATTGCAACCTTCGAAATGTTTTGCTCCTTGTTGACATTTTTCTAAATCCCGGTACATATCTGCAACGATCATGGGCACAATGATGAAATATTACCCATTTAACCCTTCCATTACGATTTTAGTTACCATGGCTAACCTGGTATGGATCCTTTCTTTCTTCATCGGGAACACGATCAATCCCAAAAAGCAGACCATAAACACGAACACTCGGCGATGGACGTGTCCCAGAGAGGTGATATCAAACTCGTCATGGTAGGTACGGTATGATTTGTTGTAGCCATACAGTTTCTACAAGTAATCAAAAGGAATGTACAAATCCTCCAGACATACCAACTCCGCGTCCTTTTTCAGACCCATCATTTTGAGGAAGCTTCTACCTGTGCGGTTCTCAGGCATTAACAGCCCCGGTGTTTCCCATACTAGGTTAGCCAACCCTCCTATCTCTTCTATCAACGGTGCCATTTCGATGCTCCCAAAGAGGAACACATACCTTTCGCGATCCCAGAATAGGGTAGCAGCCTCTATTATAATTTGTTAGGCTGGATTTCCAGAAGTGATGGTAGATTACCCAAATGTTTTCTGATGATAGCTTTGTCGCTAGAGTGTAAATCCTCCCACCAACTCAGCAATTTTGGGTGAATGTTGGAGACCATGCCGAATCTAGGGACTTCGTGCCTCATTTTTTTTCTGCAAAACAAATAGGTTAGGCCCTTACCCCCCACCAGACTCGACTATTTAACGTCAATAATTAGCAAGAAATATTTAGTTCTCCAAATAAATGCATAGAACGTGAGGGCGTCCGTTTGGGTTCAGGGAAACCCGGTGGACTTTTTGATAAGGCTATCTTAAAAGCTATCGTGCGGACAATGCTTTAGCTTTGACTAGGTTTGACCATGATACATGCAACAGTTCGACAGAGTAAGGTTTATATATGGTTTTAGACTGGTACCTTTGAGAGGACAACTCAAAGGGGAAAGGCACGGAACCGTCAATTGCACCGCTGATCGACTGGTTTTATCGCTAATAAGCCTTTCCGAATTTAGGGGGTGATAATATAGGAAGGGCGCAACCACTCATCAAACATTGATATAGTATTTTGTTTGGCACGAGTGGAGTATGAATGTTGAGCATGATTTATGCAATAAGTATTTAAAATAAGTTGTCACGTATTTGCACATTAAAGAAAGCGGTAAAAACAGTAATAATGATTTAAAGCAGTTACAAAAAGGAAACAAAGAGACATGTCAATTACGTTTTGAAAAAAATAAATCCTCGAAGTAAGCAATTAATTGCATGCAAAGGGGATAGGAAAAGGTGCAAGTATTTAAAATAAAGGCATAAATTCACGAAACAATTTGAAATGGTAAAAGCCTATAATCCCAGCAGAGTCACCATGCTGTCCCGCTCCCCTTTCTTCCCTCGCCTCCCCCCCTCCCAAAAAAAAAGGGGCTTGGGTGTGGAAATCGGGTTTCAGACATTTCGGGCAAAATCCTTTGGAAGGAAAAAGTTAAAGGAAGAGTCGCCACCTAATGATTTTTATGGTGCATTAGGGTACCTTGAGTAGTTAACTCATGAACTAGTTTGCATTACCAGAGATTGGGTAAGGTCTTGAAGTTATCCCAAGGGGAAGGTGTTAGGAACCCCTCAGGATCCACAACTGTGGGTCCCGGCCAAATGGTTTCGTGAATTCAGACAATAAGCAAATAACAAGCAAGGCTCACATAAGAGGGGATTTCAAACAAGTATTGGAGTTTTATTGAAAGTTTAAAAGAAATTAGAAGTAAACATTTGAGAAAATATCCTAGGTTTAAAGTAATACGGATCACATCAATGCAGTACCTGGTAATCACTCCTCAAAGAAGGGCTACACGTGGTATTAGCGCACCGGTCATCATATCTATATTCTACCCTTCCCACCCCGTGAAGGTAATTAAAGCGTATGTTGGTCACGGATTCTATTGCGTGCTATTACCCGTCCCATCTTATCAGTCCTGGAGGAAGTTAGGACTACTATCCTAAAGGGTAGGTACTAGGCAGAACCCCTAGGTTTAAAGGACAAATTCTAAGCGACAAATAAAAAATTTAGGACTGCAAGTATAGGGGACACACCCTCCACAAATTAATACACATAACTAGCACGACTCAAACACAAAGAGGTATTTGAATTTCAGAACCTAAGGCAGGATGTCTAAGTGAGAATACAATAATGGGGTAGTCTGATTACTGAGTTTCAGAAGAGATATTTTTACCAGTTCTAAACTATGAATTCTGATATGTAGTTAGCCAAACGATACAAAGATACAGTTTTCCCAGTTTTAATAAACTTAATGCCTAAGGCTTGCCTAGGCGGGTTTAACAAACTCCAGTTATCCTGTTTAGACTTAATCATGGTAAATGAGTGAGTATTTAAACTAATGTGCATGCAGTGTCCTACAAAACAGGATATCTAAATGCATACAGGGTGTAGAATGATGCAAACCTACACATTCTTTTCTAAATGCACAAACGTTTTCAGAAATCAGAATCAATTATTATTTTAGGTCAAAATTTACTTATTAACACATCTTTTTGACTCGAAACAGGAAATACAGAAGCGTAGTTAAGTTGTTGAACCTAGCACATTATTTCTAATGCAAATGGCAGTATGTCCTTAACATATGAGTTTGGCATAGGTAATATGAGCATGCTGAGAATGAATTCCTAGGTTAACATGATCTCTAATGCAAATATTGACGATTAATGTTTTTAACCTAAAACAGGATTTCTAGACATGGTGATCGTGAAGATGCAGAGACAGTCACATTATAACAACCATTTTATAGTTATTTAACTACGAACAGGATTTCTAAGTGAGGCATGAGTATGGCAAAGATGTTGAGATAAACGAGCCTAAAACATGTTCTCTAATGCATGCATGGCAAGTGTTCCTAAGCATGGTAGCTATTGCACACATATACAAGATAAATCATATAGCGTGGTTTCTACCCATAATTATAATAAGCATGCACAACCCCGTCCATTTCACTATCCAGCCCATAACCGTTTTTACAATTAATTATTACAGACCAGCCTTGCACGAATTACACAAAAATAAAAATAAGAAGTTACTATAGAGAGCCTAATAGTAGGCCCAAGTATCCAGATCCAAACATGCCATATTCCATGGACCTTTGTAACCTAGGTGTGTCAGAGTTCCTAAGGATCTCAGAGGATCCCAGGCAGTGCTCACACCCAATTACCCTAGCCAGGAATGAGTAAATGCGGTGTGGAATGCCAGCTTTGTGTGTCAGAGTTCGATGGGTACTCAAATGGTCCCCAAGGCAGTGCTCACACGAAGGGGGCTGAACTTAGAACTAAGAGTAGTGAGATGCGCCTATAGTTTAGAAAAGATTTGAGTTTGAAAAGTAGCTTTTGAAATAACTATTTTTAAAATAGCTTCAGAGAACAACATGAGAGTTTGTTTTATGAAAACTGGTTTGAAGAAGAAAGAAAACAGGACAATCAGCAACCTAGAACATACATGGTTTAGGAAGCAAACACAAACATGGATAGGGGGACTGGGGGACAAATAGGTCACATAGTAGAGGCAGACTTGCACACAAATAGTCCTTAGGCTAGTGCTATATGGTTTAAACAATCACAACCTAATTATCACAAAATGTTCATGCCAGGAATCTAGCAGCATTAGATTGAGGGGGTGTCAAACAGAGTCACATATTAGGTCCAAGATTAGGATTTACATAATAACTAAGTATTAGGGGGTACATGCTCATAGTGTTGGGAGTCAGGCAGATTCATGATGGAAACATATAAGGGAAAGCAATAGACATGTTAGATTGAAGGGAAAGGGGAATCAGATAGACAAGTAGACGTGAGAAACATGTTGAGTTGGATGCTATAAACTTAAACTAGAAACATACCAGTTAGGGTAAGAATAGAACAACAAGGTGCAGAGAAGTAGAGCAATAAGACAGTGGTATGCAGAGCAATAGAGTAACAATAAGTTACTCAGTCTTGGCTTTCAGCCGGCTGAGTAGCCAGAAGAACAAGAGAGAATACCAGTAAAGCAAGTGAGAGTTCAGAGCAATATGAGTGTTGTTTGTGTGTGTGTTCGTGTATCTATTGGTTGTCTTATGCTAAAGAGAGTAGGATGTTTATAATTCTGAAAACGAGTAAAGAGAATAAGGTAAGGCATAATTAGTCTAACATAATTATGGAAATAATAACCAATCAGTATCAATTAAAGGCCTGGACTCCCTTTAATTAGGCAGTCAAGTTCAAACGGGCCAATCAGAGTTAAATCAGGGAAAGGAGTCAACTAGAGTGATCTTACCATAACGGGGGTAGTAAAAGCATGGAGTATGTAATAAAGACCATGTTCATAACACATAATTAAGAAAAGTAAAACTGATAGCATATTCACAAAGCAAAGTACGAGTTTAATTCTGAAAATTAGTCGAGGGAATCTCAACTATAATTGAAATCACGGGGAATCAGGCATAATCAAGGAAAGTATCACACAATCAAGGAAAACAATTCGAAAAATCAGTACAGAACATACAAAATTATAGGTTCGAAGAAAACATCACAACTATGCAAAGAGATACACAACGTTAGTAAGGAGTATCAGATAAACAACCATTAAATCAATAATCAAACCCATTAAACGATAATCAACACCAGAGTTCAGAGAAACCCTAAGCGAGAGGAATAGTAGAGATTCAGGAAACCTAACCATGAATTAGAGTAAGAAACATAGAGCACATAGAGAGTCTAGGATAAGTATACAGATTGGCTAAACATAGCAAACAAGATGGACTGAAACCCTAAAAATTGGGGTTTTCAGTAAGAAGATTTAAATCAAAATGTATTAACAGAGAAAAGCATAGAATAACATTAAAGCAGAAGTAAAAGATGAAAGTTTTCAGGGAAAACATAGAAAAGCTTCGTAATACTACAGATCTAAAGTAGATCTAGAATAAATCGAAAGACATAGGGTTAGGGTTTCGTGGAACCCAGAGAAGTAGGAAGAACCTTAAAGACGGCACCGGCCTAAGCCGGAACAGGTCGTAATCCTTACTCAAACGACCGGGGAGGCCGGAAAGTGGCATGGGACCATGAGAGATGAGTTGGACCGCTCCAGGTTCGCTTGAGAGCCCCAGAGTGTCACTAGACCTGTGCAAAGTGGACAAGTAGCCATGAGACGATGAGGAGCCATGGTTTCTGGTGAGAGAACCAGCCGGAGAAGATGACCGGACTCCATCGGAAAAGAGAAGCCAAATGAGGCTTCTAGAGAGAACTAGAGAGTAACAGGGAGAGATAGAGAGAGAATGAGTGTTGAGAGAATGAGGGGTCGGAGGGGGTAGTGATTGAGAGTTAATTAAGGTAACATTGATTTGGACTGTTGATCTCATTTGATCAACGATTCATATCAGGTGTGGGGTTGGGCCGGGTATGAACGGGTTTTGGGCTGGGTTGGTTAGGTATTAAAAGGTCAGGTGGGTTAGGTTAAGGCTGGTTATAATTTAAATAGAAATGGGCTAAACGTTAAATACCCAATTAAATAAGATAATTAATTAATAAAATAGCTAATAATTGTGTAAAAAAAAAATTGAGACCAAATAAATGAAATTAAGGCGATTGACTAAGATATAAAAATTATAAATGATCATTCATTGATTTTAAAATGGTATAAATGCACATTTGTGCTATAATTGCAAAAACTGCTGAAATTAACTAAATAATGCCAATATAAATAACATCTTGAGCAAGAAAATAATTTGAAATTATATCATTTATGAATAATTATGGAATATAAAGTGTTGAATGAACAGTAAAATAATCTGATAAAAATACGAAAAGCTGTGAGAAAATACCAGTTACTGTAAGGAGTGATTTTGAAAGTATATATACAAGTCTGAAAATAATTTGAGGAAAAAATTGGGTATCAACAGCGGTCAAGAAAATCATGTGGGTCCTCAAAAGATGTACCACTGAAATGGATTGGAAATAGTTTGGTAAACTTATCCAACCTCAATAAATGGACTAGTGCGTCCTGCAACACTAAAGTAGCTATGAATCCTTCTGGAACCTGAACTGGTCCAACATGTGCCGACTGAGCTAGAACCTCCGCTTCTAGATCCACTTTATGCTCTACAATAGGTGCTAATGTTCGAGCTCTGTACTGAGCTTTGCCTCTATCTCTTCCTCCAATCGTAGATGTTGTTGGGGCTCTATTTCGTGTCTGGTTGTAGACGCATTGTGTGTTGTCGATATTTGCGAGAGAACAAGAATAGACGAGTTCAATCTTCGATGGTAGAATAAATTCGCACGATAGAGTAGAATAGAAGTGAAATTTTTCCTAACCTTATAGCCTCTGAGAGATAAGTACAAACGTCTCCGTACTGATCCCTTAGACTCTATTAAGCTTGTTCATGAATTGTGAGACCTATTCAACCTAGTGCTCTGATACCAACTTGTCACGGTCCAAAATTCCCAACCTTAGGAATCGTGATGGCGCCTAACACCACACTTGCTAGGCAAGCCAATGTTAGAGTTCGATTAGCTATTTTCCTTTGATTATCCATTTAAACATAATAAAATAAATTTAAAGTAAACTTAATCTAATGGTTTCCAAAGAATAACTCCAAATAGACATATACCAATAATGATCATAAAACAATTAAGCCAGGAAGAAAATAATTGGAAACGGGGAAGGGGTCATGTTAAGAAGATAATTTGGTAGTGCATAGGTACTCATCACCTCACCTATACACCACACACATGAAAATTCACATAACAATCAAGTTGGGGATTCCTATTCCCACAAGTCAAGGTTAAACCAATCATTTACCTCAATTTCGCAGGACACTCACTGCTCAATTACATCTTTTTTTTTAATTCACTTCCAACCCACTCGTGCCTTGGATTCAGAAGAAGGCAATAAACTTTCTCTGTATGCACGTTGATATATGCTTGGTGCCCTGCTTTGCGACAATGTGTATATGCATGGGACTCATGACCCCTTCCTTGGTAGTACTTTCCACAAATTAAACATGCATAGACATTAAACTTTCTGCCAGTGACTGAACATGATTTCTCAAAGTCAAATCTAAAACTTGTCTATTAATTGTATCAAGAAAAAGGCAGTCCCTTCTTACTTCACTTGTAAGATTTTTCTTTCCTTGGCTGACGTCTCTACAATGATCTTGATCAGAAGGCTGCTGCACAATCTTTAGTCTCTTTCCCCTACCTCTTTATCCATAATAGAATCTTCTATTTGTTCGGCGGAGAAATTCGCTTGAAATACTTCCAACTTCGTCGAAGATGATCCCGATGGAGCGGCAAATTGGAGTCCGATTTATATAAGGCGAGTATTTACAATTGGAGTTCTATTTATTTATATGAGAAGTAAAAGTCTTGTTTCCCAAGAAAATAATGCTAGGGATAAAAATTCAAGATATCATACAAATTTTTTTTTTTTTTTTTTTTAAAATAAAAATTTATACAAAGGAATGGACATACAAATAATATTAGTGAAAATTTCACATAAAGGCTTTTCGGATTCATGCCCGAACTGTGCACACAAATCAAGGTAAATAAAATTAATATTTTTAAGGATAATGAGCCCGGAATGGAGTCTTAATTCATAATATGACCCTTTGGGTCATCACAGGGTTGGACCATTAAGGTCATCCTCGTCCGCTCTCAATTCAGCACAGAAGGCATTGTGTTTCTCTTCCCATGTGGTGGGAGGGTATTTCATGAGTCCACTGAATAGTTTTCGGGTGGCCCTCAACTTGCTCATGTTTAACCCATTCCGGAAAGCCGCCACCCGGAATTCCCTCTGATACGTTTGGAAGGCTCATTCTCAGTCTGTTGAACAACGCGAGGAAGTCCCTAAGTCCTTCGCCGGGTGATTGTCTGATGGCGAATATATCATTCACCCTGGCTTCTTATTTCTTGGACATGGCATGGGCGGTGATGAACTTGTCGTCCATTTCCTCGAATGTCACTATGGAACGTGCTGGTAATTGTGACTACCATGTTAAGGCTCCCCCTGTTAGGGTTTTGCCGAATTTTTTCAGCAGTACCAACGACACTTGTTCTTCGAGAGGTCGTTGCCTTTTACCGTAGGGACTTAATGGATGATGTGGTCTTCAGGGTCCGTCGTTTTGTTGTATATCTTTAAATATGGTGGAATTTTGAAGGTTTTGGGTATGGCATGTGGAGCCACTTCCTCGCTGTACAGTTGTTCCATGAACCCACAAACATCCCGTTTTGGCAGGAGTTTCGAGGCGCCCGGTATCTTATCAACTCTTTCTTGGTGTTACCTCATTTGGTCGCGGAGTGATGTATTCTCGTTCTCCATTTCTTCCATTTTCCTCAGAATAGTTGTGAGGGCGTCGTTACCTGTATCATCAACAGTGTGAGTAAGACCTGTTGGGGGAGGGTTGTGTTGCTCGTTAATAGTCGTTGTGATGCCAACTCGTGCGGTGCTCCTACTCGCCCCTTGAGTGGGTTTGTCGAGTATATTGTTTAGACTATTTTTCAGCCACGCCTCCAATAAGTTTTTCACTGCTAGCGGTACTTCCTCCGTCGTAGACGTAGAGGCTCCCTTCCCATGAGAAGCGGTTACACTCCCGTGAGGGGGAGGTGAGTCACTTCGCCTGGGTGAGGTGCTTGGCGTCACATTCTCCCCGTCCTCTCTATTAACCTCGTTGATGGTCCTTAGGAGGTTAGTAGTGACGCCCGCCAATGCTTTCAATCTTTCCTCTTTTTTTCTTGCCATTGTTAGTTCGTGCAAGCGAGAAAAAAGGAAGCTTTGTCGTTATTTTTTTTAGATCTAGAAGAAACTAAAATTTTAACTAGAAAGGTCCCCATAGACAACGCTAAATTGTTTGACCAAAAAGTTCTAAGCCTTTTTGTTAAACTAATTAAATAAGGAGATGAGGGGAAAATTCTAGTTAAGTATAATAAATCCTAGATCTGATGTTTAAATATCTCAATGATATGAACCTTGTTCAGATTAATAAATATTGAGTAAATGCCAATGATTGTTAATGGGTGTGAGGATAAAAACATGCAATAAATATGATAAATGGCAATACACGTAATAAGAAGAAGTTTGTCACCCAAATATTGAATGATCCTTCCTCTGAAAATAACGTGTGACAATAAACTATGAAGGTGGACAAAGTGTTATTGGATCTTCGAGTGGAAAAGTAGAATAAACAATGAAATCAAACATGAGAGACAAGACAAGCTTTGATATATTTTCTTGGTAGTCAACTTCTTACAATAATGCTCTTATCAAAAAAGTGAAGATCCCCCTTTTGTTCCCTATCTCTTCCTATTCATAAGGGATATTCTCAGGAAACTCTAAAAAAGTATAGTTGGAGAAATATTATATCCTAAGGCTATTTTAGCCGTTGCCGCTGTTTGTTCTCTACTCGACCTCGACACTGGTCCCTCTTTTGGTGACTCCTCACTATTGGACCGTGCTTGGCCTTGACCACAACTCGTCTGTTTGCACTTGCTAAACTTATCCTGATTTTGACCCATACACATATATGTTAGACAAGAAGATGCATCGTGATGATAGCGGCGACTTCTACACCACGTATTTCAAAGTAGCCGGGCAGCAGAGTTGTACTCTTGTCGGCACAAACGATTGTATCTATAATTTTATCGAATGACAGCTTCCTGATGATACGTTTGATTTTCGCCCATTTAAGTTTTTTGTGATCTTCTAAAACCAACACATGTAGCTCATCCTTTACAATTTCAGCAAACGAGAGTTTGCCATTCCAATATAAGAGATTAGTACTGCTCAACTTTGGGAAGAAACCTTTAGGAAAAATAGTGACCGATATAGATCTAATTATCCATATCCAAAATATCAACTTCCATATCAACATCATCCTGGCCGCATGGAGTTTCAACAAACCAAATGCAATAAGCAACTCCTCTTGTTGTAACGACCCAATCGGTCGTTTTGAGAATTTTTACTTCGCTCGGTAGTTTATGAGCATGACTATCTCCGTATGATGTAGTATGACTTATGTAAATCATCGATTTTGATTTTCAAGTTATTCGGACTCGGTTTTAAATAATGAATTTTATTGTGGAAGATTTAAGTTGAAAGAGTTGACTAAGTTTAACTTTTTGTGAAGTTGACCCTATAACGGAGTTATTATTGTTCAGTTAGGTCTGGATGGAGATTTTGGACTCGGGCGTAATCCCGGATTTACATTTGGATGTATCTATAAGGTTTCGTCTCAAACTAGAGAAAATTGGAAATTTAAAGGCTTGAAAAGTTCATAAGTTTGACCGGAAGTTGACTTTGGGGATATCAGATTCGGATTGTATTTACCGGAATTGGAATAGCTTCCTTATGTCGTTTGGTACTTTTGTGTAAAATTTGGACGTTTGGGACGAGTTATTGAAGTTGAAAAGTTCAAATTTCATAGATTTCGATTTGAAGTGTGATTCATTTTTTTGATGTTGTTATGTGTATTTTGAGGCTTCGAGTAGGTCTGTGTTATATTATGGGACTTGTTTGAATGTTTGGACGGGGTCCCGAGGGTCTCAGGCGTGTTTCAAATTGATTTCGGATAATTTTTCTTCATTTTGGCAGTGTTGTGTTCTATTGTTTTCTGATGTCTTAGTCCTTCATCGTGTTCTCGTGGCAAGTGTTGCGAACGCGTAGTGTATTTTGATGGTATTAGCATTTCCTCATCGCATTCGCGAGTAATGGTCCACGTTTGCGTAGTGTTGGGGCAAGTCTTCTTTGCGTTCGCGTATGATGGATCGCAGACGTGTAGGGTTGAGCTAGGAGCCGGAGTCGGAGTCGGAGGCCTTCTTCATTGCGTTCGCGTAGTTGGAGCCGCATTCCCAAAGGTCTAAGCCATTTGTGAGTCGCGTTTTCAAGGTGTTTACTGCGAACGCGAAATGTATTATAGTGGAAATTTTTTTTGTTCATTGCGAACGCAGTTGAGGCGATTCTTGAAGCAATTTTCACCGGGGTAAGTGTTCCCTACTTGGTTTTGGTTATATTTCATGAATTTATCTTCGTCTTTGGAAATTGGATTGTGAATTTTAAAGAGGAATTTGGGGGTTTCGGCCTAAAGTTTCATAATATGAATTTTTGAGTTTTGAACATCGAATAGTCGAATTTGAGTGAAACTATTATGGTTGGACTTGTAATTGAATGGATTTGTCAGAATTCGATCTTTATCATTTGGAATTGTTTCCTTGGGCTATATTTGATGTATTTGAGTTGCTTTTAGCTAGTTTTGAGCCGTTCAGAGGTCGCTACGTGCGTGATGGAACCTTTGGAGGATCGCTTGGCTTTCTCGGCATTGGTATTGGCTCGTTCGAGGTAAGTAACTCTTCTAAACTTAATGCGGTATGAAACCCCGAAATACTTGTTATGTGATTGGTATTGAGGTGATGACCCAACCGATCATTTTAAGCATTTGAACTTTGCTCGATAATTTATGAGCGTGAGTAGCTCCGTATGATGTATTATGACTTATGTAAATTTTTGATTTTGGTTTTCAGGTTATTCAGAACCGGTTCGGAAGATTAATTTTATTTACCTCGATTTGCATGCACAGTCCGGGCGTGAAACCGGAAAGCTTTTATATGAAAATATGAGAAATAGTAAATTTTGGGATTTAAAATTTGGTTTTAGTTGAAATTTTGGGATTTAAAATTTGGTTTTAGTTGACTTTGTTAAGCATTTTGAGTAAACTGTAACGACTCGACCGGTCGTTTTGCGTATTAGGACCCCGTTCCCCTAACTGAAGTTTTTCATAGTGGATATTTGTGCTTTATGACTTGCGGGGACGGGTGGTTCGAGATTTGGGAGTGATTAGAGTGCTTTAGGAACACTTGGCTCCTTAAGGTTGGCCTATTTGACCAAGTTTGACTTCGGTCAACATTTTGGGTGAGCGACCTGGAATCGAGTTTCGTCGGTTTCGGTAGCTTCGTGTGATTATTTCGGACTTGGGCGCATGTTTGGATTGGGTTTCTGATGACCCCGGGGCATTTCGGCGCCCAATATTAAGTTCATATTTTGGTTTAGGACGTGTTTTTGTGTTATCGAGGTCCGAACGGAAGTTCGGGACCGAAAATAGTTCCTTTATGTTAATTATGACTTGCCTGAAAAATTTGGGGTAATTCTGAGTTGTATAAGTCGGTTCGGCGCATCATGAGCGAAGTCTAGAAAATTCAAAATTCCTAAGTTTGGTTCTTGGGGTTTGGGGGTGTGATTTTGAGATTTAGCGTTGTTTTGGGTGTTCCTAAGGCTCGAGCGAGTCCGTATTATGATTTGGGACTCGTTGGTGTATTTGGATTAGGGCTCAAATGGGCCCAGGTGCCTCCCGGGCACCTAACTAGGCCAAAAACTAGCTAAAACAACTGTTGGTGCAGCTGTTGCTGATGTGACCGCAGGTGTGGTTGCCCAGCCGCAGGTGCGGGACCGCTCCTGCGGTTCCAGCCTCGCAGGTGCGAAAACCCAGGGGCCCCCTACCTTCGCAGGTGCGGAACAATTTCCGCAGGAGCGGGTCCGCTGGTGCGAAAATCCCTCCACCGGTGCGATCCCCAGCCTCCTCATCATTTTCTGCAGGTTCGATTCTTTTCTCGCGTGTGCGGGACTGCAGGTGCGGTCCCTGGGCCGCAGGTGCGGAAACCCCTGTAGGCAGGCCTATTTAAATGTTTAAACACGGGTTTCCTTCATTTCTTTCTCATCCAAAACTCCATTAGAGAGCCTTCAAGCTTGAGCAGCACCCTCCACGACCTATATAGTTCTAAGGTAAGTAATTCCTCTCTATTTTCCTAATTTTTACATGAAATTCAACTAGAACTAATTACTAAAACATCAAAAATCAAGGATTTGGGTAGTAAAAGTTAGGGTTCTTAAGAATTTGATAAATCACTCAATGATTTCCATTAAAAACTACGTAATATTGATCCTTAGACTATGAGTGAGCGAGCGCTTCAATAATTCTCGATATTCGAGCATGCTGGCTCGGGGTTGAAATTGGGTAATTCTTCAAGAATGGTGAATTTTGGGTTAATAGGTTAATTCTTCTTCCTTGATCATGAGTTGATGTAGTTATACTATATTTGTCTAGTTGCGAGCCGTCGAGGGTAGATTTCGGAGATTCGGGCGCATCCTTGATCCGAGGGGTGGCTTCATCACGAGGTGAGTCTCCTTTCCAACCTTGTAAGGGGGAAATGTCCCCATAGGTTCCTTATTTTCTATGTATACATGTTGTGGGGGACGCGTACGTACCAAGTGGCGAGAGTCCGTATGTGGCGATTATATTGCTATGTCGGGTAGCTTTAGGCCTCACGAGCATACCACTATGTGCCTTATTTGTACCTTTGTATGTGTTATGAGTTGTAATTACTGTTGAGGGGATATGGAAACGTGAAACATTATGATTTAAATCTCAGTTGGCTATCCTTGGTATTGACACAGTCCTGTTGAGTTCACTGTTGAGTTGGTACACATATGTACTTATATATATATATATATATATATATATATATATATATATATATATATATGCACTTGTTATCGAGTCATCACACGAGTTGCAGGCATGGTGCACGATCGTGGGTCAGCTTATCATTATCGAGTCAGCACACGAGTCACAAGTACGATGCGCGATAGTGGGTTAGCTTATTATATCGAGTCAGCACGCGAGTCGCAGGTATGATTCGCGATCGTGGGTTAGCTTATGACCACCCTTATGACTCCGGCCGGTCGTCTTGTCCCCGTATGTGTATGATCACTTGAGTTCTGAGTCACTTAAAACTGGAGTGTCAGGTATTGGTTAAGAGGAGATTTTGGTACTTCCTTTTTCAGTTATTATCCGGATTTCGTTATTTGCTATGTACTTGTTGCTCACTGTTTCTCATGCCTATTGCTTTAGCCATATCTCGTTATATATTATATTGCTGGACCTTAGTGAGTACCTAGTCGACCTCTCGTCACTACTCCTTCGAGTTTGGACGGGATACTCACTGGGTACATATTTATTATGCACTCATGCTGCACTTATTCTTCTTCTGTACTTGACTGTACAGGTCAGGAGGCTGGTAGATTATCAGGTCGGTGATAGATACTGACTTGAGTTGATTCGACTTCGCGGTGAGCTGCTCTTCCTGACGATCTCTGGCAGCGCCCTGGAGTTTCCTTTGTCATTTTACTATCTACTTCATTCAGACTGTGGGATTGTATATATATATATATATATATTATCCTTGTATATTCAGATAATTGCCCGTGATACTCGTGACACTAGTTCCTGGCACACACATAGCGTATATTTTGGGTTTGGGCTGTATATTTATACATATGCTTATCTTTTGGCTCATGTATCGTATGATTTTATTTTATGTCACAGTCTATCATCATGCTAATAATTGTTTAAAACTTGTAAACGTTAGGATAATTAATAATATGGGAAGGGTAACACTTAGTGTAACTCATGTTGGCTTGCCTAACCCCTCTGTTGGGCGTCATGGTGACTTGAATTAGGTTTTGGGTCGTGACATAAATGGACCCGGATCTGTGTTCCGACAATCTCGGGAGGTCCGCAGTAAAATATGGGACTCAGAATTGAATTCTGAGGTCCCTATCCTTAGAAATCAATTTTTAAAGAAAATTGTTTTGCTAGATTTTTAATGAAATAAAGAAATGAATTAATGTTGGAAACCATTCGTATCAGGCCCGTATTTTGGTTCCGGAGCTTGATACAGGTTTGTTATGATATTTAAGTAATATGTGTGAAATTTGGAAAGAATCGGAGTTGATTTGACGTGATTCGGACGTCTGGTTGAGAAATAGTGAAATTTGAGTGTTCTTGAGAAAAATGATGAGTTTTGAGGTTAAATTCATAGTTTTAGATGTTATTTTCATGATTTGAGCGCACGAGAAAGTAAGATGTTCTTAGACTGGCGTGCATGTTTGGTTTGGAGCCCCGAGGGCTCGGATGAGTTTTGGGTAGGCTACATGATGTTTTACACGTAAGAAATTATGCTATCATGATTGTTTCTGGTGCGCATGTAAATTGTTCTTCGCGTTCGCGTTGCTTCACTCGTGAACAAGTAGAGTAAAGTGCACTGGGGACATTTTTTTTCTACGCGAACGCGGAGCTTAGGACGCGAACGCGGAACACTGGTAGGCTAAAGCTTCGCGAACGCGTTCAGGCCACGCGAACGCACTGTGTAAACGGGACTTGGAGGAGGGTAGTTGGATTTCTTCTACGCGAACGCGACCACCTGGTCGCGAACGCGATGATAAAAGGAAGCAAAGCTTCATGAACGCGTTCAAGACCCCGCGAATGCCAAGGCCATTGGGCTTGGCCCATCGCGAACGCGATGAAGTCCTGCCCAGTCATATAAAAACAGTTTTAAAAATCAGGCAGAACCTATTTTTCACCTATTTTCGAACTACAAAGACCTAGAGGTGATTTTCTTCACACAAATTCATCCCCAAGGTGTTGGTAAACAATCCTAAACTCTTCTCTTTTAATTACCCAATATTTTTCATCACTTTTCAATCCAAAATCAAGAATTTTCATGGTAAAAATTGAGGGTTTGGGTATTTTTGTAAAAATGGGATTTTGACCTCGAATTTGGGGTCGGATTTCGAAACTAATTGCATATTTGGGCTCGGGGGTGAATGGGTAAACGGAATTTGGTCCGAACCCCGAGTTTGGACCAAGCGGGCCCGGGGTCGAATTTTAACTTTTTTTGAGAAAACTTAGGAAAACAATGATTTTTCAGTAAATTTAGTTCCTTTATCATAAATAATGATATTAAACTAATTATGGTTAGATTCGAGCGAGTTAGAAGCAAATTCGAAAGGAAAAGCGGTAACTGAGCAGTGAGTGGCCTGCGAATTTGAGGTAAGTTCTTGGTTTAACCTTGACTTGAGGGAATATGAATCCCCATTTAAATGCTATGTAAATTTGCATGCGTGTGGTGTATAGGTGACGTGACGAGTATCTATACACCACTAAATTATTGTTGAACATGGTCCCTTCCCCGTTTCCAATTATTTGTTTCCGGGCTTAATTATTTCAGGATCATTGATGTTTATATGTCTATTTGGATTCATTAACTTATTTTTAAGTATTGTTCCGAGTATTTTGGAAGTGTTGGTTGTTCTCTTGGTTTTGTTATGTTACATAAGGATTGAGCTGGATGTCAGTGTTATGATATGTATAAAATTTCCGGTTGGTTTCGTTGTGAAATGATAATTGATGAAGTTATGAGTTTTATAGCTTATGTTTACAATTGTTGATACAAAAATGTTGTGAAACGCTTGGCCTGAATTGTGAATTTTTTTGTAAATAAACTGATATGATGTCTGGTGGGAGCTGGTTGCACGCCGCAACAAGGAGTGATAAGGGTGGACATGTGGGATCGGATTACACGCCGCAATAGGAGAAATAAGGGTGATATATATATATCTATATATAGGGAGGAGAAATAAGGGTGGACAGGTGGGAGCGGGTTGCGCGCCGCAACAAGGAGCGATAAGGGAGAATACTTATGTTTTACTGATTTTCAAAAATAAGGATTTGGAAAACTCCGGTTTTATTAAAAAGGTTTCCATACTCTGATTTTTACTGTGATTTAAATTGAAACTTGGAAATTTTGAGGAGTTGATTATAGCTGAGATCTGAAAAGAATTATCCGAGTTATTTTTATTTATTGTTGCAAGTTACTGATTATTTAGTATAATTATATATTGTTCACAGGTTATATCGTTAATGCCCCGCCGTAGCCTCGTCACTACTTCGTCGAGGTTAGGCTCCGCACTTACTCAGTCATGGGTTCGATTGTACTGATACTACACTCTTCACTCTTTTGTGCAGATCCAGGTACCGGCCGTAGCCCGTAATTTCTACTACGCGAACGCGAGGGAGGGAATCCTAACGCAAAAAGGAAGAAAGCAAACCATCGCGATCGCGGGAGGTGTTGCGCGAACGCGATGAAGAAAAACTGTTAGCCACCAATAAGCCTTTGCGATCGCGGCTATACCTATGCAATCGCATAGAAGGAGACACCAGAAGACAGAACAACAGTTCAAAATAGGGGAGAGATGTCCTGAAGCCCATCCGAAACACACCCGAGGCCCCCATGACCCCGTCTAAACGCACAGACAAGTTTCATAACCTAACACGGACTCGCTCGAGGTCTCTAATCACATCAAAACACGACAAAACTACGAATCACACCAATAATTGAACTTATGAACTTTCAAATCTTCAAATTTCTAAACTCGTGCCGGAACCCATCAATTCAACCCGGAATGATGCCAAATTTTGCAGAGAAGTCCCAATTGACATCCTGGAGCTGCTCCAACTCTCGAAATCGCATTCCGACCCCGATATCCCAAAAAGTTAACTGTGGTCAAACTTCTCCATTTCTCAAACTTCAAATTTTCCAACTTTCGCCGAATTGCCTCAAATTACTCTATGGACTTCCAAACCAAATTTCGGACGCGCGCCTACGCCCAAAATCACCATACGGAGCTGTTGACATTACCCAAAACTCGTTCCGGGGCCATTTACACAAAAGTCACAATTCCGGTCTAGTTCCACCGCTTAAGCTTCCAAAACTAAAATCCTTCTTCCAATTCGACTTCGGATCATCCGGTAACTGAATCCAACCATGCACGCAGGTCGATATACACAATGTGAAGCTGTTCAAGACCTTATGCCACTGAATGGAGTTTTATTTCTCAAAACGACCGGCCGGGTCGTTACATTTTCCTCCTCTTAAAACAAACGTTCATCCTCGAACGTGCCAAGGATCGCCTCAAAGCCTTCAAGTCACTGAATGCGCACTTCCATCATTCACCCGCGAATGATCCCATGTCACTCCAGCCTACATAAGCCCGACGACACCATCTTAAATGCAGTTTAGCCTTTCTACCAACGCCGATAAGCCTTAAAGACAAAACTCCCACTTTCTATTTATTTCCAAAAATACCTAATTCCAAATTCATATTTGGCATCAATCACAACTAGCTACAACATCTCACGCGAACACCCACCAAGTACGACCACACAATATAGAACACCACACATAGACTCATAATAACACTTCTAATCACAATAGCTGCCCGAAAATCAATCGAGCACTCGCGATTAGCCTCATATCAGAAACAACTCTATTTCAACCCTCCATAACACTTATAATGATGCAAGAGTCACGAAGACCTCATTATTAGACACCCGAATCACCAAGCCACAACTAACACCACCAGGCACACTCCTCGTAAGCTAAATCTGAAGAAGCACAGAACGAAAATGACTGAATATGAAAAAGAGAACACATAAGGAAACTATCAAACAAGGCCAACAGACACTACTATCTATTAGTACTGACCCACAACTGATATAACAAGGAAAGAGTGAAAGCGTATAAACAAATCATAAGGATCCCATCCTGATATATTTTCCGCCGCGGTACTCAGCCCGGTCCAAACATATCGAATCATAAAATATCACGAGGGTATCCCCCTCAACTTTAAATCACATACAAAAAATATATCATACCAATTGAAATCTCCCACTAATTCAGCTCTGCCAATAAAATCGTAACGCTCACTTAACTCTCATCTCGATAAGGTATCAAATCACAGCTCGTAACCAAAGTACTCAGGAAAATCACACCAAGCCTACCATGCGACAACAGGGGCTCACTTCTAGTCTCACCACTCTCAATGATGAATGAAAATAATGATAGACACTAGATACTACTTATAGAATCTCCAAATAGGGGAAAACGTGAAAATAAAGTGCAAAGCATGAAACTCACTGATAAATGAAACAACAAATGAGGAACACATCCCGACTAACAGAGCTATAATGATATACAAATGGTGCCCCTATGTAACAAATGAAAACATACTTGTACGATAACATCTGGCACAATGGCCTCCAACCTACTATACAAAACACATCAACGGGCTGGGCCTCCCCCTCTTGGGCACCCTCTACTCAACTGAATGCCATGCTGTGACACACCTGCCTGAATCCTAGGATAATCTCTCACCCTGTGATTGGTATCTCCACAGTCAAAACAACCTCTCTGCTAGCGTGGTTGTGAAAACTGTGCAATACGAGTACTTTGAGACCCATGAGTACCTGAAGCTCCATGCGAAGCCGGTAATGCAAACTGAATTGGCTGACCCACAAAACCTTTACCGTGTCGTACTCTGCCTCCATAATAAGAACCAGTAGATTTCTCCGGCCACGAGGCCTCCTCACCTCTCTCTCCTGACCTCATATGTCCTCTCTCTCACTTCCCCGCCTGACATCTCTCCCATAGTCCCGCCTGTCATCTCTCTCATGATCCAGCATGCCCTCAACTCTGGGAGCAATCCCTACCACTTGCTAAAATGAAACATCCGACTATAACGCCCGAGCCATGCTGAATCGAATATCACGCCTGAGGCCCTCAATGAATCTACGAACACGCTCTCTAACTGTAGCATCCAAAGCAGGTGCGTGCCTGGCCAAATCACTGCATCTGACGGCATACTCCAATACTGACATAGTGCCCTGGCGCAGCTGCTCAAACTCCGCGTGCTAGGCATCCCTGAGGCTCTGAGGGACATACTCTCTCAAGAACATCTCTGAGAACTGACCTCATGTAAGTGAGGCTAACTCGGTCGGGCTGCCCAACTCATATGCACGCCATCACTGATAGGACGCTTCCCTGAGTTGGAATGTAACAAAAGCTACCCCGCTCGACTCCACAATACCCATAGTACTAGGGGTGAGCATAAAATCCGAAAAACCAAATTCCGAACCGGACCGTATTAATTCGGTATTTTGGTTTCGGTTTTTTCGGTATTTTGGTCTAATTCGGTACTACATTTTCGGTATTTCGGTACGGTTCTCGGTATTAGGATCTTGAAATTTCGGTATACCAAAATACCAAATTAACCGAATTTTTAATGACCTTTTAAAATAAATCCCATGTCCCAACCCACCCCAGCGCCCCAGCTTGCCCAAGCCCAACTACTTAACAGCTTTTTATAATTCCCAGCCCTCTCCAACGCCTCATCCCAAGCCCAATAATTCAATTAGGGTCTAAAGAGTAAAGACTCTAAAACTAAAACTCTAAACTTCTAATTTCTAAAGTCGTCTAAACTCCAAATTCCAAACAGTAAACTCTGAAGAGAAAAATTAGGGCAGACGACAACTACACAACTTCTCAGACGGGCGACTAGCGAGTGACAGAAGAATTCACATGTTGTAAAGCTTGAATCTTTGAAATGGGTTGCTTTCAATTTTTGGTGGCAAATGTTGTTTGTTGTTTGGTAAGAAAAATGCTGAGTTTTTTCCTCATCTGTTTGATCTTTCAAAATACATTGTTTCTCTCATTCATTGCCTCTGTTCAGCTTCTGTTGCTAAAAGATTGATCTTTATTTTTGAAATGTGCTTTTCTTGCATCACTGTCACTCTTCAGGACAAAATTGAGGGAGGATAATTGTTGATTTGGGTACCGAGTATTTTTGTGTTGTTTTTAGCTGAAGCTTAGTGGTAGGAGTAGTGGCATTGATATCTTGTTGAGGCAAAATTGTATTTGGAAACTAGAATATTTTTTACAAAGTGAAGCTTCTTGTGGTGGTAGAATGAAGCTTTCAATTAAGTTCTTGATGTTTTTTGTTCTTTATTTTGGCTCTGCAATGGGGAAGCTTCCATCTCAGGACATATTAGCACTACTTGAGTTTAATAAAGGTATAAATCATGATTCAACTGGGTTTGTGTTTCTTATTTAGCGAATATTAAACCGAAATCGTACTGAACCAAAATAATAAATACCGAATCGTACCGAAATAATTTGTTACGGTATTTGTTATATACAATTGGTAAACCGAATACCGAACCAAAATCTTAAATATCGAATGCCCACCCCTACATCGTACGAAGAATGCAGTGATACTCCTCCAAAAAACCCTGGGCATCATCTGTTGCTAATCCACTTAAGGTAGGAGGGTGGTACTTCTTGTACCTCTCAAGTCTAAGTTGTTTTTCCTCAGATGTGCTTCCCTAACCACGAGCTGAATTGGGACCCCAGGTTGTGCTTCCATGACACCTGGAATCTGACCAACATGATCTCTCTCTTCTGGAGTCTAGGCGGCGGGAGTTTGAGCTCCTTCCCCGCTCTGTGAAGTAGCTGGTGCACCCGGAATAAATCCTGCCTGAGTCAAGATACCAATCATACCCCAGAATTTTGCCAATGTCTCCTGAAGTCCAGGTGCAACAATAGGCGCCTCCGGTGCCTGTCCCCTAACTAGAACTGTCGGCGGCTTCTCAACGGCTGCTCTGGTAGGTGTCCTAACTGCGGCACGTTCTCCTCGTCGAACTCTGCCTCTGCCCCTAGCGACATATGTCTCGGGGGTAACATCATCAGGAACCGCGGCTCGTGTCCTCACCATCTGTGAGAGAATGGAATGATAAATTTCGAAATTCAAGATCAATGAACTCGCATGATAGGAATGAGGGAAATGGAATTGTCCAAATAGTTTGGTAGCCTCTCGAAGATAAGTACAGGCGTCTCCGTACCGATCCACAAGACTCTACTAAACTCGCTTATGACTCGTAGCACCTATGAACCTAGAGTTCTAATACCAACTTGTCACGACCCAATTTCCCCTTCGTTGGGTATCGTGTCGGCACCTAGTCTTAAGGACTAGGTAAGCCTATTATTAATAGACATCAATCATAATATAAGAATCATTTAATTGCTTTTTGAAATATATCTCTACACATTACACATCTTCCCAAAACCTGGTAAGTACAAGTCATAAGCTTTACAGAAGTTTACACTATAACTCCTAAATATCATTGTTCAGAAATAAGTATAAAAATGTATGAACAAAAATAAAATGGTGACTCCGAAACCCGTGAACGCTATAGCGGTTTTACCTTGAGTCTCCACACAACAACCCCGCTACTAACTATCGATAGGCCCTGGCCGGCTACGCAAAACCTGAAATCTGTACAAAAATGTGCAGAAGTGTAGTATTAGCACAACACAACGGTGCCCAGTAAGTATCAAGACTAACCTCGGTGAAGTAGTGACGAGGACAAGTCAAGACACCCACTGGTCTAATGAACTAAACAAGTATAAATATAGTAATAATGGAAAAACGATATACACATAAAGTCCACGCAATATAGCTAACAATAAGGTAAATTCGGTAAGGAGGGAAAACAACATCAATCCGGTGTAGGATGAGAGCCATAGGCTGGGGTGGTGGTGAGACCACTATGGTTACCAGCAAGGCGACGGCCAGTGAGAGGAGCTAGGTTTAACATAGAGGGTTTGAGAGAGATGAGAGATGTAACGGCGGAGAAATGAGAGGGAAATGAGAGGGGGAAGGGGTAGTCCTTAGAGTTAAATTAGGAAAGGGGGGGTCTGGACAGTTGATCAAAAATTGATCAACGGCCAGGATTAAATGAGGTATTGGGTCGGGTGGATAAGGTATTGGGCCTGGGGAGTCTACAAGTCGTGTCTAGTAGAGTCTTATTTATAGGTGTGTTGTGCACCACACTTATAAGTAGGAGGCTACATGGAATTTATGACTGCCACTCTTTCTTCTTACTCTAGATCGTGTCGTATAGCTCAGTTGTAAGAAATCAAACTCCTAAATTTTTTTATTCATAATACAATGATGCCTAAATCTATAAAGACAGTTGGTAAGAGATTGAATGTGGCTATGGAAAAGTTGAGTCAGAGGAACTCAATTTTGCATCATGCTTATGATGAGTAAATGTGAGGTCTTCAGCAGATAATGTGTGTACTAAGATGTGTAAGTTTCTTAATAAGGATTTCTAAGGCAAGAATATCTATCTACCCATATGGTAAAAATAAATAAGAGAATCATAAGGTAAATACAAGTTTCAGCAAGTAAAAGAAGCAAGATGAAAAAGGGTACGAGGTACCTAGTTAATAAAGATTATCAGTATTTATAATTCAGGCAGAGAAATATAAGCATTTTGAGTTACTTTCAACAGTAACAGAGATATCTACAATTGACCATAACAACTTAATTATGCCATGTGGGAGCTAAAAAATATAACTTAAGAGAAGGATAGGATATCAGGATCTAGTTGGGGTTAGAGTAACCAAAAATTGTGGATGAATTGTTATCATTATCTAACATTTTTGAAGGGTAGTGCAGGACATGGTATAGTTCTCATTGGGAGATAGCCAGATGGTCCACTCTAGAATAATACAGTCGGATATGAATACCAGAATGTTCAGAAAGTTCAGTAGATAGGCACTGGAATCCTAGAAGGGAGGAATATTTACCTTAGGATGACTCCTACCCCTAGTAAAGAGAGAATGTTAGTCAACCCAAGGTCCAATGAGATGGTGCAAGGGGATCTAAAAGTGAAAGGCTGCTTTGTTGAAGTTTTTAGAATAAGGTAATAGACAGATATATTAGCAGGAGAATAAGAAGAGAGTAAATGAAGCATTATGAGTAAGATGTGATAGTCAAGTGAAGGAAAAGACAAGAGGATACATGCTTTGAGTCAATAAAAGTATAAGCCCTAAAGCCATATCCTCATTTCGAGAAATCAGTTTCTCAATCCAACGTGATTACCAGAAGGAAAACTTAGACCCCCGAGTAATAGAAATTACTATGGGATAGTAAACAAGAAAAAGAAATCGAACATGAATTAGGGATCGAAGGAATTGGTAATAGTCGGCATCATTTCAGAGATCGTGTTTTGACAATAATAGAATGAACAATAGTAGAATAACCTTTAAAGGTCATTCACGAAGACGCTTCCTTAAAGCAAGCACTATGAGCAGATTTAAGCTTAAGGGACTAAATGTGCCAGTTACACCAGGTGTCACCCTTGTGCGTAAGAAATTCAATTATCCCTGATGTAGAAGGGCTAGTGCAAGCGAGTAATATGTCAATGAAGATGTGAAAAAAATGCCAAAGATGAAGAGGTAACTATTGAATAGTAAAGGAAGAATGTGGTAAAAAGGTGAAAGGAATGGGATTGTATTTATTCAGATCCTACAGATATAATATGACTCTAGAACATTATGCAAGCATGATGCCTGGGAGAATCAATAAGGGTTTCACACTCGATGATATTGATAAATAAGTGGGAATGAACACTTGATACATAAGGATCGCGTACGAGAGGTAAGTTATGACAAAGGACATAACCCAAGAGGCGTTACATAAAATACAGACATGAGAGTGGACCAACGGGTAGTCTCTAGTTGATCCAGGAAGAGCCTAGTTATGGATTTATAGGAGGATACAGACAAATCAGTAGATCATGCAAGATAAACATAGTGAAACCCATCATAGGAAATTTAGTCTCTCAGATACGACATCATTATCCTCGAGAAATATTCAGATAGGAGTTGGGGTAGTAGAATGTACAATATAAGTGTTACGAAAATAAAAGAGAATGACACTAGAGAGACAACTGAAATTTCAATTCAGAAGCAATCCTATGAACATAAGGGCGCGGAGGTAAGTAACTAAGGATAATGATAGGTGAGTAAGAACATGATAAATACCGTGGGGGTATACAATGTAATAAGCTCGCAGCTTTATAAGAGTCAGAGGGTCTTCCCTAAGCACTGTAATGAAATACTAGCTGAGGAAATAAGGAAGAAGGCTTCAACATAAGCATAGTGACCTAAAGAAGAAATGATGTTGTAACAACAGTCTAACAATAATTTTGTATGCGCTCCATAATAAAGTGGCACCTATCGTGTCTAATGAATGGGAAGAAGAAAAAAAAATCAAGATTTGATAATTGAGATCATAAGTTACAAGGAACTCCAGTATTCGTGAGCACTAAGATAAGCCAAGTATCCATACAACAAGTGGCAGAACAACCACGAAAAGTAATTGTTTACATTTAAAGACAAATGAGAAGGCATGAAAGGAAATCTATGGTGCTAGCATGTTAAAAGGGAGGATGTGAGTAGTATAAATAGATATGCATAGGTCGCAAGCTAAAGTATGGTAGAGCAACAAGTTTTTAGCTAAACAGGAGTAAGGATAAGAAAAGGTGAGTGAGAAGGTGACGAGAATAGGTAAGTCCTCGGGATTAAACCCATCACAAAAAGAGAGCCGGTGGTTTCTATAAAGTTATAAAATCTCAGTATAGCATGAGTGAACTCAAAGGAGTTTAAAACTAGGAGCATTTAGAAGAGATGGAATGCTACCCCTATAGTAAAGTAAGGGTGAAATTGTGATAAATGATAAGAGGATGATGTTTAGGCCCTTGATTGAGTAATGATTTTGAGAACATGGATTTGATGACCTGCACGGGATTAGAATACCCCCATAAGATTAATCACGTTATGATGCTATAAAATACTGTTATTGAAGTATAGTATCGTCCCTAGGTGGATCAAGAAAATCACTTCAAATGTTCCCAATGGGACGTGAGCCCTAGTGACAATGTATTACATGAGAGGATTTAAGTTATCAGTAGTATATTATGGATCAACATTAAGGTGAATCAACAATGGATGTATAAAAGTTCCAAAGTGTGAGATGAGATTAGGATGTCATTCTTAAGATGAACAGTAAAGAGGAAACATTAAAGGACTAAGATTTATACATATAGGATAAGCAGCGACAGTGTAACCTATAGTTGGGTTGCAAATATCAGTAACAATAAAATGAAGTAAGTGTTATGGTATAGTATCACCCACCTAGATGTAGTAAATACATAAGGATAGATAACCGAGGCTACGAAACAAGATATATCAATAGTTGTAAGTTCGACAAAGTACCGAGTGAGGCCTAGAGATTGGATAAAAGCTGGAGGAAGAAAGGACAAAAGAGTCGCATAAGTGCACATACAAGGTCAAAATTGTACAGGCTGCATGAAATAAGGTATAAACAGTTACGATATTGGAATAATTTCGACCACAAGTCGTGGTGTGATTAAGAGGCCTAAAAGGGGGAATGCCCTAACCTTTTGGATTTATTCACCGAACAACTCCCTATATGGAAAAGACAATATTAAAGTATTTGTAAAATCTATTGTTTAAGAGACAGATAATCACATCAGTCAACATTCGAGAACGAATGTTCCAACGGGGGGAATGATGTTACACCCCATATTTTCGTACGTGAGAGTACGTCGTAAGTCAATTGATTTAAGCTCAGAAATGAGATCGTATTTGAAAGTACATAAAGTAAGTTAATCATGTTAACTTGAAGGTTACAAATATTTAAGATTATGGACTGCAAGTACCAAGAGGGTTGGAAGGCTTAGAAGCTAAACCAATTGAAGAAAATAAGTTTCGTCGAAAGTCGACACATCTGGAATGTTATAACATGAACTTTTGAGGTGAGACTAGAGTTCTTAACATGATAACGAGGCTAGATTATGAGTTATTTTAGTCTTATTATAGTCGTGTGTTACGTTTTGACGTCAAGCAAGTTGTGAAACAAAAGTCGACAAAAGTTGTCGCAACTTACGTTCATAATCTTACTTAAACTTTGGGTAAAGTGTTACTAAGATTTTATCCTAATTTACTTGGAATTATGGGGAGATATACCCACCAAATTGAATATATATTTTTCTAGTTTCAAACACATTAAATTGTTCATCGATACGATCTTGGAGTAGAGACATATTCTTATTTTCGCGAGACTGCGCCAAGCAGCTTTCTAATGGGCCCACATAGGTGGTTTAAGACATATGTATATATATATATATATTTTCTCTGATAATTCAAGAAGTGTCGGGAATCCCGTCGCACTAGTAAGTTTCTTGTTCTTCTTGTTGCTGCTGATTTTTGGGTGGTTCCAGCTCATGTGGGAGGTTGTTTTAAGTGTTTTATGTTATGAAAAATACTCACCCAATGTTTTCACATCAATCCTAGGTTATTTCAATCCATGCAAATGGATTACACCATATTTCAACATCAAAAGTTAGTTCTAGTAAAGAACAACGCATCTTTGAGGTTGTGTTGTCATTGAGGATAGATGTGGGCTTTGTTTGACTGAAATTTCAAGTTGTTTATACTGGATAATATGAGTGTAACATCCTAATAATTTTTCTTAAGCTTTTTTGTATGTTGGTTAAGTTTTTAGGATGATAAACTACAAGATACTACTTGGATTAGCTTAAGTCACTTCTATGGTGTTGTATTGCCATTTAGGGTTGTTGTAAGCTAACTATAACTTGGATTTTGACTTGAAATTACTGTAGGAGGTATTTTTATTGTGTTCTTGAATTTTCTTACGGTTATCTTGATGTTGATTAAGTTAAATGGATGGACTGGACATGAACTAGTGAATAAAGTTTCTAATCAAAGATAGTTGGAGTTGTGGATTATTTCCTCTATTATAAATATATGGTATAAGGATGGAGTCATTGATGAATTACTTCATTATCATATTAATGATGCTGTTAAGTTAATGTAAGAAGTCTATAAGGGGTGATATGGGTTATACGGATTCCAATCAGAGCTTGTCGCTCGTTGCGAAGTAGTTGTGACTTGTTGTTGTTATATGTTGTCTTGTTATTGATAATTATATATTGATGGATTTATTTGGTTGTTGTTGTTGGTATATCGTATTGGAGGAGGCCGTTGTTACAGGGGAGATGCTGTCCGAACTTACGTAAACGAGCTAGTAGCTTAAGTTACATACTTAGCCTTTGCTCAACACTGATTTTGAATCTCCTTATGTTATGATAGATTGAGTTGACTTGTTTGAAGAGTTGCTTGGAAGGTATTAAGGACTCAACGTGGTTAAGGTATGTTAAGGCACTTCCTTCTTTCTTTTGGCATGATCTAAAGTGAAACGAACGTATACGATACGCTATTTCATAACGAATCTACTCCTAGCAACTAAGGTTGTTCATGTTGTTATTTTCTTACAAATTTATCCTAAGAAAGTATGTATGATCTTTGAATCCTAGTGAAGTTCATATTGATGGTATGAAGTCCATAATGTTAATCGAAGGTGCAATGACCTTACGTCACTCCGAAAGGTTTAGAGCGTGATTGTACGAGTCCAACATGCATTATATATAGTATCTATTTTACTCTACCGAGTTGCGCTATAGTCAGCCAGATACAACACCTATTGTGCAACCACTGATCAGTTGGGTTTACCGAGCTCCACGTGTCCAGGTACGATTCTACCGAGCCTTATAATGGCCGGGTATGTTTTTACCGAGTCCTCTTTGAGGCCGGGTACGATATGATGATGATTCCCACAGAGGCGTATGTTTTTAAAAGATTATGTATATATATGTATCACACATTTCATGCCACTATATCTTAGAGGAACTTAGATGCTACAAGTTATATCTAATATATATCTCTTTACATTATTGTTCTTATTTATGCTTTTCTGCCTTACATACTCAGTACTTTATTCGTACTGACGTCCCTTTTTCCTAGGGACGCGGCATTTCATGCCTGCAGGTCCCGATAAACAGGTTGACAGTCCTCTTAGTAGGCTATCAGCTCAGCGAAAAGTGTTGGTGCACTCCAGTTTCTCTGGAGTTGCCTATTTGGTCAATATGATTTGGACATGTACTGATTGGTATGTCGGGGCCCTGTACGTCACATATATAAGTTTCTATGTCATGTTAGGTCATCATATGTCTAGCATTCCCTTATGTTTTATTTCGGTTATGTCATGATGACCCTTTTGGCACATTTACCCATGATATTACAATAAGAAAGATATGTTACATTGGTACTCGGTTGAGTAAAGTACCGGGTGTCCGTCGAAAATACCAAGTCTCATTACTCCATCAACTCAAACCTGAACATTCATAGTCCGGTTGCCTTTCCTTTGCTGGAAATAAACGTTGAACCTCTAAATCATGTGCTCTGAAATCCTCCTTTCAAGTCATTCATTGCCTCGATCCATAAATAAGCACCCTACCATTACACCAACATTGTGCGATAGCAACGCACGAATCATCATAATAATCAGTGCCCAACTTCAAAACCATAGGCAATACTGATACTGAGCTGAAACGACAGAGCATCCTTCCGAAAAGCGAAGACAATATCCCATTCAAATACGCAGGGAGAAATATCTTGCACCACATCTGCAGTACCATTACAATTCCTCGATTCCCAATTGATAACAAGCGCTTCACGTCGCATAAGATTGAGTAGAAAGGAAATAAATACATTGGCCTCAAAGGAATTAAATCGCACGATGAGGAATCAAGAAGGGGAAGTGCTCCTAACAGTTCTGTAGCCTCTCAAAGATATATACAGATGTCTCTGTACCGATCCTCAAGACTCTACTGGACTTGCTCATGACTCGTGAGACCTATGTGAACTTAGTGCTCTGATACCATGTTGTCACGATCCAAAATCCGTTAAAGGTCGTGATGGCGCCGGACATCACTGTCAGGCAATCCAACACTAAACAATTAATTTAATTCTCATTTTAATATTTTTGAAATCATGAATTTCCTTCAATTAACTAGTAAAGATGAACTTTACAGAATAATAATGATGTTTTCCAATTTCAATACTGAATATTTCCTAATAATCCCAGAACCCGGTCTCACAAGTACATGAGCATTTATTAGGAAGTAAAATAAAATATAATAACTGTCTGGAATACAAAATTTGGGCATAAAAGAAAATACAAGAACCCTGAAGGAGACTTTGCTGGCCATAGGTTGTAATATGGAGTGCAGCTCACCTAAGTCTCCACATGCGTACACGCCTCTGCTCTTACAAGGTCGCTAATCATAAATGCACCTGCACAAAAGTGTGCAGCAAGTGTAGTATGAGTACGTAAATCAACGCGTACCCAGTAAGTATCCCGCCTAACCTCGAAGAGGTAGCGACGAGGGGTCGACTTCGACACTTACTAAGGGCAAACATTGTGATAATCTGAAATTCTAATTAAGCATGATATACAATAATAAGACTCAGAACAAGAAATAACTGAACAATTCTTCACCATATTTAAGAGCCTAAATTACTTTCTTCTTTTAAAACATACAATCACACACAATGAATTTATACCAATTATAAAAGGGACTTCCAGTTCCTTTATCACACACAAATACCATCAAGGACGTTCGGTCCGATCCAACATAAATGTAAATTGTGCACTACCGAGGGTCGAACGGCGCGAACCATAGATGCATCTCTTACCCCGCTCGCGGATAAATATAAATTTAAAGAATTACCCCGCTCGCAGATCATACTTGCGACGCGATTACACATAGATTTATTAAGTTATTATAGTATTCTTACATTCTTTTCAAAATATGAAATTTCAATGAAAACTTTTAAGATCCCAATTTTTTTTCCCCTCAATTTCAACTCCTTTCAAAAAATTTAATAAGAAACCTCAATCTTGCTCCTTCTGAAGGCAAACAATAAACATAAATCAATCACAATATCAACAAGGAATTATGTAAGCCTAAAACTATCCTGACATAGGCATAGCTAGTAGCTACATACGAACTCTTATATATATATATATATATATATATATATATATGTAATTTATCGGGCTGCTCGCCGCAAAAATTGTGTGTATTCATGGTACTTGTTGAGTGCGAGTGTTTAGTGTGAGCATGAGATACTGCTAGTGGAGTCACGAGTGACTGAGATTCCTTGTTATGAGAGATATTGTGCCTGGATGGCTGTTACATTGTGAATTTTACTGCTTTTCTCTCCCTTCTTTATCTGAGTCTTCTAATAAAAGTTGATTTACTTTTTTATGAGATCATGAATTATAAATTCTCGTCACTACACTCAAGTTTTTAGTTACTTTGATTACTTACTGAGTTGGCGTATTCACGTTGCTCCCTGCATCTCTGTGTGCAGATCCAGGTACTGGACCATCTCGCTAGTTGACTTTTGGACGTGCTTGGAGTTTGTTTGAGGATCGAGGTAGCTTCTCAGTGTCCCCAGATCACCTCATTTCCTTTCCTCAGTTCATAGTGTTGTCTTTCATACTTCAGACTCTTGTAGTAGCAAGTCACTTTATTGTACATTGTATTTATAATCTTAGGTGCTCATCACAGTTGACTCCAGGTTTTGGGATAATGTATAAATTGTTTATTTCATTTTGCTTCTTTAATCTGCTTAAGTGAAAGAAAAATCTTTTTTTGTGAAAGACCGGTATAGTTTTGGAAATTATAAAATATTATCATAGTATGTAATGGTTGGCTAGCCTAGTTCCATGATATGCGCCATCACGGCCGGTGATGCGGTGGCTAGAATTCATAGTTTTAAGCATTATATACCTTACATTTTATGTGCTTTTCTGATAAAAATACACGTTATATGTGCATAATGGAGTCTATTTCATGTGTAGGTGAATTGGAGATGGAAGTCGAGCTAAATGGGTGCATAAACATCGAAAATACGCTCAAGAGTCAAAAAGGAGTGACCCGGGCAATACCCAGGTGGTTGGCCCCTAAAGCCAGACATGCCCAGGCGTTAAGGGGGCGTTTGGCCCTTAAGTCCAGGGTGACCCTGGCGTTAAGGGGGCATTTGGGGATTAATGCCTGGGTACCTGGTCCAGTCAACTCCGAGTTTTAAAGGTTTTAAGTGTTTCCCGGTTGTAATAGAAGTCTCCTACACGTTTAGGGTTTATCCNTTAGGTTCTATATACTATCTATGTTATGCTTGGGAAAGTCGTATATAGATTAGAGAAGAATTGAAGAGAGCGCGATCTTAACCCTTCAGGGGAGCGGATTTGTGGTTAGGATAGGAGTATACCTAGTCATTGTGCTTAATTAAACATCACAATCTTAGTGCATTCTAATAGATTAATTTCATAGGAATATAGGCGTTAATCTATTGAAATAGGCGAGTAGTACTTCCGGAGAAGGCTACGAGACCAATTATCGATTAACTAGCAACCATGAGTGAATTATATGAAAGAGAGAGTTAATTAGAATGCAATATGAATGGTGAAT